>JAJOOR010030203.1:0-15109 GCA_036250505.1 Solanum acaule | reverse complement strand
GAAAATCTCTGATGAAATTGGCACACGAGTTTTCTCACAAGCAGGGGAAAACCTCATGTATGACGCGAGAATTGTGACATTTAACCAAATGGATATGTCCATTGCGAATGCAGCCCCAATATTCTTGAAGCCAGTGTGAAAAACTAGTAACCAACATAGTGGTACATGAATAGCTATTGTTACACATGAACTTATGATTAAAGGAAAGATCATACTTTGCATTAGATAATATCGAACGAGGGGCTGAAGAGCTGCACTACCAAAGAGAGTTGGGATTAAACACATTATGAATCTTCCAGCTTCATGTGAAATCTGAGGATCTTGTCCGATGAATACGAGTAATCGTCCTATGTATATCCATAACATGGACAGGGGAATGCAAACTATAAATAGACAGAAGATAGCTGTGTATGTTTGTGTTCCAATTTTCTTGTATTGCTTAGCTCCATATGCTTGTCCACATAGTGTTTCTAGTGCACTTGCCATTCCTAGCTGAAAATTTACAAATGATTTTTCAGCTAAAAGTTATATGTAATATGCAAAAATGATGTTAGTGCAACTTGAAATTACATACTTTGTCTGGCTATAGGTCATTTCATTAAGAAGACAACAACAACAACCATTGGTGAATTTAGGATTTCTATAATATGAATGCATTACTAAAGAAACGAGAAGAACAAAAATACATTAAGTGGGAATTGATCCTTTTGTTTCTATTGGTAAATAACTAAGCTTTTAAGTTTTAACTAAGTGCACTATCAAGCCTTTTTGAAGTGTGGGTGTCAATATCCGACGGGTGGTATTAGATCAATTCTAGACATATGTACGTCAAAAATCTAATTTTGAAGAAAGATCACGGGTTTACGTGCCCTATAAATTACACATAAATTTGTTCCTATCAACAAGAATATACCGCGTATATTTTCATAAGTGAGATCTGGGAAAGGTGGATATATGACCTTACTCTTATTTTTGTGGGGTAGAGAAATTGTTTATGATAACATGAAGATTGTTAAATTTTAAATTATTTCTGAATATAGAAAAATGTGATTCTCTTACCAATAAGAGTTGTGATGAAGTGGGAACCGATGCAGGTACCAAACAAATGGTGCGATACCCAAAAGAAAAAGAGGAAGAGAAGATGTCGCTCTTTTTAGGAGAGACCAAAAAAGAAAGTGCACCACAGAAATTGGAAAAGATATAGTACTCACTCCGTTTCAAATTATAATTATCTTAAATTATTTATCATTTTACAAGTTCAACACAAAATTAATTATTCTTTCTCATTTTACCTTTTATAGTAATTGTTCTTGATAAGACTATAAACATCTAAATCATGAGGTAAGAACATACAAATAGAGAAAATAATCAACCAAGAGAGACTACACCCTATGAAATAATTAAGGGTAAAAGAGTCAAATCTCCATCTAATTAATTTTTTCTTAAAAAAGGTATTAAAAAAAATACGACAGATAATTTGAATCTGGAAATATGTTTTTGGAAAAAGAATAGTAGTACTATATTTTTGTGTACTCTTTCTCTATACAAGTTAGAACAAATAATTAGGTGATTTAATTGTTTATTTAGTTCAAATTAGGACGAATTTGTTTCTAGATTTAAACATGGATAACGTGTTATGGAAACAAAAGTATTTGAATTTTATAAAAAAGAGAAGAAAAAAAAAAGCAGCCGATAATTATTGTCAGTTGTTTTGACCATGACCAAGTTGATAAACACGTCGTACAAAAATCTTTAATTAATTTGTCTACCTATCGTTATTATGCTGATTTTAATTTTATATAATCGATCGTTAGGTAGTGTATAAGAGTTATGTCAGTATTAATATAAAGAATCGTTATTTATGTTCTATTTATTATATTTTATACACAGCAAATGAATGCTAATATGCTATCGAATATAATATTACTTAGATAAATAACTTAGTTTTTAACTGGCTACCAAACGATTCATGTATAGTGGGAACTGCCAAAGAAACAGGAGACAACAAAAGCAGAAATCTTGAATCCTTTTCTCTGTTGATGCTTCTTTTTAGTACATTATTTCTACGTATTTTTAGTATAAGATTATAAATTTAAATGTCATTTTTATTTCGTCAAGTTACATTGAAATGAAAAAAAATTAAAAAAATATTTTTTACTTTTTAAAATTTCATATCAAGAGAAAACTAGACAAACAAATTGAAACGGAGGAAGTACTCAATAATGATATGGCAGGTACCTGATAGCGATACTTTATTTTGCTTTCATATTTGAGTAATATATGAATCTTTCAAATTCCTCTTCTTCTTTTTTTGTCTCTTTTATTTTGGAAAAAAATAAATGATAGAGAGCAAAAAATAAAAAACTTCATGATTTAAATTCAAATTCATCTCCATAGATTCATTAACCAACACAAGCAGGCATTGTTTAATATGTTGAATGGTGTAACCTGCCATCTGATCTAACTAATCTTATTATTAATAATAATAATAATAATAATAATGAAATGGTTACTTAATTATCATATCTTCAACACATAGATAATAGTTTTGTACTACGTTGTTCAAACTCTTCAAAAATGTCACCACACGTATTGTCAGATCCTTCAAAAATAGTGTATTTTTTAAAGATCAGATACAAAACATAATTTTTGAAGCAATTATATCTTCAACATAAAAGATAATGGTTTTACACTATGTTGTTCAGACTCTTCAAAAATGTCATCATACGCATACTGTCAGATTCTTTAAAAATAGTGCATTTTTGAAAGATCAAATACAAATTATGTGACGACAACATAATTTTTGAAGCAATTATCATATCTTCAACACAAAAGACAATGGTTTTGCACTATGTTGTTCAGACTTTTCAAAAATGTCATCAGAACACATACTGTCAGATCGTTTAAAAGTAGTGCATCTTTAAAAGATTAGACACAGATGCAACGACGACAACATAATTTTTTAAGAGTCTGAACAACACGAAATAAAAAGGAGGAGATGGATATACATACAAGAAGAGTTAAGCCAGTGACAGTAGCAAGAGAGACAGCAATAGCAGTGCTAGATAGGTAAAGTTGACCTAAATGACCAACCATCATCATAGATATAACTTGTAACAAATATTGTGATAGTGTTACTGATGCCATTGGCCCAGCCAAATAACCAATCTTCTTTATTTCCATCCATATAACATCCCATTTCACTTCTTGATCTCTCCACACAACTTCATTATTATTTTCATCTAATAATTTTTCTTTTACTAACAATCCCTCTTCTAAATAACTTCCCATTTTTTTTTTCTATTTTTGTTGTGTGTGTTGTTGTTGTTGCTCTAGTTTTCTTTAAAAGTAATAGAATGGAGTTCCCTTTATATAAACCTTGCATGTGAGGAGGAGGAGGAGGGAGTTGTTGGAGACCACTAGACCTAATTATGTACATATAGTAATAAATGTGTATATGTGTTAGGCTAGGTGTGAGGGGATGGAGAAAATGGTCTTATTGATTCATACTTATTCGCACCAGGTGTTTACATTAAGTTAAATAAATGAAGGAAAAAGAATCGTATTTATTCGTTTATTTTGAAAGTTACTTCTGGTATATAATCAATCTAACCTTTATAATAGTGATTATCTTCGATCGATAACAATATTTTATTATAATGATTACGTTTTTCATGGAGCTGATTGTTCATGTTATATTATATGCAGAGGCGAAGCGAAGATTAGGAGTTTGGGGGGTTCTAAATCAATTTTGTTTAGGGGTTCACATGTTGATAAACAAATATTTAATTAATTTTCTAATACAAATATAGGGTCTATGAAAAAGCTAGTGGGTTCGTCCGAACCCATGAAGCCCCACCTAACTCTGCCTCTGATCATATGTTCTAATAATAACATTTCCTATAATATACAAATAAACAATGATTTTATAAAAAGGTTTGAGTGTACTATTTGAATATAAATGTCCATAGTTGGCAGAATTTCATTGTTTTAATTTCCCTTAATTAACCCTCAATTAATCTCCACCAAATAGAGTTTTTATTTATTTTCTATATCTATCCTAACACCATAGAAATAAGCATCTCCATTTAATTGGATCCAAAAGACCAAAGCTACATCTATTAATTAACACATAATTGGAGTCTTTTATTGAAAATTTAATGTTTCTCCAAACTAGCTAAGAATTTAAGTATACAATGTATATATCATTGCCATACCTATATTTATCACTATTTGTAGCTTATTAAAATTTTATTTTCTAAAGTTAAATTGTTTGTTTGATATAAATACTGCATAATTTTGACATACATATGTATTTTATAATATTCCTTCAGTTGTAAATTATATCTGTTGTGATTTATTTTACACGCTTCTAAGAAACACAAGTTATGACTTTAAAAATATATATATTATGTTCCTTATTAATATTTGAACAATCATAATATCATCTCATAGTTAAAATATTTGTAATTTTCAAAAATAGTTATTATTAAGGATTAAATAAAAAAATTAACTATTCTTTTCTTAAAACTTCTAAAATGTAAATAAAAATAATTATCTTTATGATAAAATTACGATAGATAATATGAGACGAGGTAACGAAGAAAGCATAGATCCGTGTTAGGCAAATGTTTTGCATTGGGAGTGGTGATTATAAATAGTTGAGTTGGCTGCAGAGAAAGTGACAAAAATTAATTATATTATCGCGGTACATTATATTTACTCAAAACCTTAATCATGCAGACAAAATGGAGAATATCTACACATTTTTTATAATTAGATTTAAGTGTATTTTATAATTATAAGCCATCTTTAAGATCGAAATTTTACTTAGTTTAATTTGATTATTTTATTTTTTTAATTCATTTGAAAAAATATTTATATTTTTGGTAATTTTTTTGTTTTAATTTTTTGTGATATATTTAAAATCATAAAATTTAAATTTTTATGGTATACCAATTTAACTTCAAAGATCAGTTTTATTTGACTCTCATGAAACAAAACATAAAAACTAATTTGAGACAGAAAAATATAGTTGAACATGTAAGTCAAATGACATTTTACTCTTCGATCACGTACACTATTTCTTTTAATTATAAAAAATGAAAATGGACGGGAACAAATATTTATTGACTTTTCCTTTGACCAAAAAAATCAAGTTGTTCAGATTTGTATTTTTAAATTTATTTCCCTCAAGAATGTAGTTTAGAAAAAGTAGGATTTCTTTAATTTCATGATTTGGTAAAATATATTCTTGATTGATTTTACACCTTCAGGCTGCATGTGTCATGTGTGTACATGTTATAGTCAAATCTCAAATAGAAAACTATTTTTTTTAAAAATAAATTGCATCTAACTTGTTAGATAGGGCATGTTTTTAATTAGGGACAATTTATGAGTTGTAAAGTTTACTTGGTAAATAATAAAATTTACTTACCAAAAAAATAATATTAATAATATATTTTGCATATTTTTATAAGTATAGACTTGTCTTATTTTTCAAATAATTGAAAATTCACATTAAAAAAATATTATCAAACTATAAATATTACCTTCCTTAAAGTAAATAATCCATAAACATTATTAGTAGTATAATTTAAGACATTATTCTTTCATGAATAAAAATAAAAGGGTTTTAAATAGCAAAATAGAAAAACTCGATTATTTTGAGAAGCATAAAATTAAGAAATGAAAATCAATAGAAAGTGAAGATATAAAATTTAATTATATTTTTAGCTATTTTTAAAAGAATGTTCAAATGATATTCATTCTCATGATATTCTCAATTAGTAATTATGCAATATTATAATTTTTTATTTGATTTATTCTGAATCTTTACATTTCTGAAAATGAATTGAACCTTTTATATTTATGTTAAAGAATTTGAGGGTCAATAATGCTAATATATTAGGGAATTTGGCACATTATTTTGATAGAAGCGAGCGACCTCAAAACATTGAATGCTAGACTTATATAGGACATATAGTTTGACACTTAAAATATAAATCTTATAAAACTAAGCCCTACATATAAATATATCATGGCGTTTTAATCAAGGAAAAATTACTTGAATGGGTATCTTTTAATAAATAATTACTGGTTTTAGCGATATTTTTTATTGGCATAATACATAAATATGCCCTTTTATTATTACCATTATAGCAATACATACCAAATCTATGTTAAATCTACAATATGTATTAAAAGTGAATTATGTATGCAATATATATGTATAATAATTGGGTTTTAAAAAAAATATATTATGCATGTTTGGTAAGAAATTGACACATTGTATATAATTGTATTAAAATGTGTGATAAATAAATTATCCATCAATAAAACTTGTATTATATTTGAATAATAAATTGTATGTAATAAAACTATATTATAAATATATAAAAAGTGATCCAGTAAAAAAAATATTATTATTATAAATAATAAATATTTTTTTTAATATAGCATATTTATGTAAGTTTCCATTTTTATCAATACTTCACCAAATAATATGCCCCGAGCGAGTCCCCAAAAAATCTCTTACCAAACAAAGTGACAATTTAATATGAGAGAGTATGGGTATTGGGTAACACTCTTAAAAGTCAAATTTTATTTCATATATAGTATAGCAATATCACTTTATATCTAAGTTTTAATTACTAAACAGTCCTGCATGCATCCATTAAGGTAGCGTTAGCTTAAAGATTAGACATTTTAAAAGTGTATTTCGTCTCAATTAATGTGAAGATAGAGTATTATATTTTTACTATAATTTTTTTTTAAAATAGTTATATTAATTGTTTGTAATATTTTTTAAATATATAAATTTTATTTATAAATATTTGAAGAATTTATATCCAAATTTAAATTAAATTTAGAAAGAAGTACTGAAAACAATTTTAATCTCGGCACAAATTATTAATTTTACCCTTGTACTATTGACAATCTTAAAAATACTGTTTTACTTGACTAACTTAAATGCACCCCTGATCTTGCAACATATATAACTGAAATACACCCTTCAATTCTCGCCAAGTCTAGGGATATTTTCAACACTTCTTTCAGCTTTTTACTAAGAGTTTCATGCTTTTACAAGAGTTTGAGACCACTTGTTATGTTATGAAACAAATCGAGGGTGTATATAAGTTTAGTTAAACAAATAGAAGACTTTTTTCAGACACACTATCAATAAGTGTTTGACTCTCGTACTCTAAATATATATATTTACATATAAATTAAAATAAATGGGAGTAATAATTTTAACTCAATCTCAAAATGCATTTTGTAGACTCAATTATTTTTCAAATTAAAAAGGAACAAATAAAACCTTAAAATATGGCTAGGTTACAAATCCTTTTTATGTGTACCTACAAAAAAATAAAAAACTTTTCATGTAGCTGGAAATTGGAATAAAACACTTTTGTACTGTATCACGTGGTACGCATTAAACCAGAATGAAAAAGATTGATGATGTGGAAATGACAAAGAAAGAGAAGTAAAAAAAAATGGAGACATGGAAGAAAATTTTCATTCGTCTTATATTAGTTAATCATTTTTTTTATATTAGTTAATCATTTTTTTTATATACTTATATTAAGAAATCACAAATCAGAAGATAATATTACTAATTCAATGTTTTCTTGATTTAATAAGGTGAACAACTAATATAGGACGGAAAGAGTAACTTTCAATTCAATCGGACTCTAAATAAAATGTGGAGACCCCTTCTTCATCTTTTTTCTTTTCTTCATATGATGTCCGGATACCATATTGAAGCCCCGGCTAAATTTAAATTGCATACTATAGGGTCTTTTCGGGAGTGGTGCTTTCATCTTGATTTTCTCTATACCAAGACTCAAGTTCGAAATCTTTAATTAAGAGTGAAACAGTCTTATCATTGCACCACAACTCAAATCGATAGACGAACCCCTTTCATCTTTCATGCATTAATTCAATCTCTCTCAATGATTAAATTAAAGTGGTACCTGCAACACCTAACACTAACATCCAAATTTTTGGGTAACAAAGTTTAGGCAATTCTAACACAAGTGGGAAACAAAGTCCAAATATTACTGCTCCGTTTTAATTTATATGATATAGTTTAATTAAATATTGAGTTCAAAAATAAATTATAGTTTAGAAAATTGTTTATCTATAATAATTCATAGATATTTTATATTTGTATAGCTATAAATTATTTTATAAAAATTTAAAAAATTAAAATTAAATTATTAATAGTAAATATATATTTTGGACTAATTAAAAAGAAAGACGAAAGAAGTATTATTATTTATGGAATAGACAGAGTAGAGACATGTCCACTCAATTTATTATTATTTTCTACCCATTTAGTACTTATTAATTGTACTTTGTAACGTGTAAACTTAAGAAATAAAAGAACGTTCGAGGGGTGCTTCTTGACACATTTTAAACCACATATCAATTATCTTAGGAAAAACGTAGGGATTGACATGAATATGAGAAAATTGGAAAATCGGATCGAATCGAGTTAATTTGGTTCTTTAGTTTTTTGGTTTGGTGTTCAATGTTGTAACACCTCAGAAATTTTTTGAGCTAAGACTCGAACCGTTCTTCGTAGTAAGTGAGATTTTTGCAAGGAATTTAAAATTTCTTGAGTCTTAAGGTCACTAGAGGTAGCACCTTAAGTTTCAAGAAGAACTTAAGAGAGTTCATTCAAGTCATTCCTAAGTTTTTCTTAAGTTTGAGTCAACTTCAAACGACCATAACTCCTAGTACAGGATGAGTTAGGTGGACTACAAGATAGAATATTAAAGCCCTTCTAGTCCTCTTTCCAACACCACCGAGTTTTCTCAATTCCGAGCTCTGAGTAAAAAGATGAGATATAAAATGAATATTTGTGTAGTTTCACAAAAGTATTTCCCTAATATAAGTAATCATCATGTTACATTATACCCCATGAAAACATCTCCCCATCTATTTGACGAAAAATGTTTTTTTTTTCTTTTTTCAAAAAGAAGAAAAGTGACTTATTGTTATTGTGCATGAATCATTAATTCATGAATTCATGACATACTTTTTTTTTTCAAAAAGAAGAAAAGTGGAAATATTATTGAGTATAGTTGAATTTTATTATAATTATAATGATAATGTTTGTCTGAAATTTTTTATAATTATTATAGTAATGTGTTGTTACATTATTCTCCATGAAAACATCTCCGCATCTATCTGTGAAATGTTTTTATTATTATTTTCAAAAAGAAGAAAAGTGACTTATAATTAGGCATGAATCATGAATTCATGACATATATCTCTATACATAGTTCAATCTATAATTAGGAAATATTATTTAAAAAGAATCAGTAAGTAATATTGTAATTTAAATTTTATTGAGTATAGTCGAATCTTAATTATATATATAATAATGATAATGTTTGTCTAAAGATTTCATGATTATTATATATAGTGATGTGTTGTTATATATTTATATGGAAAAAAGGATAAATATACCCTGAACTTTCATAAATGGTATCTAAATACCCCTCGTTATATTTTTAGAACGTTGATGTCCCTACCGTCTAATTTTTGGAGCGTGTATACCCTTTGGACTAATTTTACTCTTCTTCTTACATTGCTTCATATTAATTTTTATACCAAAAATTTGTTTTCAAAACCATGACTGATTTACTAATGACGCGCAAATCTGGCAGCAGCTTTGCAACGCGGAGCCAATACGGACCTCACTGCCTGGTGAAAAATCATTTTGACTCCCAGCTCGTTTTAATTATTTCTTAAAGGGTATTTTAGTCCTAAAAACCCTTAGGAGGTTATCTAAATTGCCCTAAACGAGTAGAAAATCAGTTTTCTTAAATCAAACCCTCTCATTCACTCCAAAGACTCTACGCTCAAGAAAATCAAGAAACGCTAAGGCTAGGGTTCATCTTTCAAGATTTTCCTTCAAGTTCTTCAAGAAGATGATTCTTTCAGGTATGCAAGCTTTCATAGTGTTGGGTTTGTTCGCCCTCACGCCAATCATGTTTAATTCTATCCTTGAATTCGTTTTTGAGATTGAATTATTAAGTTCTTGAGAAATTCTGGAGTTTTAGCTAATACTGAAAATCTTATTGAGTTCTTGAGGTTTGTGCTTCGTTCTTTGATAATAAAGTTCTCATTGAGTACTAGAGGTAAGGGTTTGCGAATAAGATGTGTTAATTGATAGTTCCTTGTGTGGGTTTCGCTGAAATTGTTTTGGGTTAAAAGAATTTGTGAAATTTGACCTTAGAATTGCAGTAGGTGTGAGTTGATTCGAGTTTGAGAGAGGAAGCAAAGATCGGGCAAAAATATGTACCCAGCTCTACGTCGTAGAGGTGTTTTAAACATTCAGTCCCCCGAAAAGTACCCCCCTCTTTGCGTCGCGGAGAGGATACAGAGTCCACTGTCCCAAAATTTATTTTTGCGATCAAAGATTTAATTCTATCTCCGCGTTGTGCCAGTGTCCTTTAATTTTGGTCTTCTCCCGTTCTTGTGATCAACTATCTTAACCCTCATAAAATATTGAGAGGTCCTACATTCCAAAGCATAACCCTTGAATCCATAATTCAAATTCAAGGTACAGTTAAGGGTTAAGTTTTGAGAATTCATTCGAACATTCTAAGAAAGTCCCTTTGGACCCTTTTGAGGAGTCTTCTACAACTTCTAGTAATTTGTTTCAAGGCTCGAGTAAGTGAGTAAGAGGTTGAGAAAAATGTGTTCATGAGTCTACTTTGTCATCACGAGATCTTTCCTATACTGAACCATAACTCTTGAATTCATAATTCACATTCAAGAGAGAGTTAAGAGTAAAGTTCAAGAAAGCTTTTGAGTTCACTGTGAATCCTTTGAGATCAACTATCGAATTGAACTAGTTTTGAGGAAGTAAGTCAGAGAATAAGAAGAGTCGTATACATGAGTTCCATATTATTATGTAGACCATCAAGCCGAGTTGTTTCATGCCCATAATTCCGCATGAACTTCGTAAGTTGAGCATCTTTCAGAGAAGTGGTATCTTCAAGTTTTAAGCCTTTAAGTGTTGAGTTCCTAATCCCTTTTGAGAAGCATCTTTGAGTCCTTGAGTTGAACATTTCATCCTCATAATCTCGCATAAACACTATAAGTTGAACAATCTTGAGATGAGTAGTATCATTGAAGCTCTTGAGTTCCAAGTATTGAGTTCTATCTATGGTTATTGAAAACCTTGCATTGAGTCGTTCACGTCCATAATTCGACATGAAACATATTTTAAAAAGTCTTTTACAAATGTTTTAACTTTGTTTTAAGACTTAAGCTTTGAAGTTGAGTAAAGAGTAAGAGTAAAGTTCATTTTCTTTAAAATGTTATATGGGAACTAAGTATTCCCAAGAGTAAATGTTTTCACATTTGAGATGAGAAGAAACTGAGATTTCCAAAAGAGTTCTGAGCAAGAAAGGGAACGTTGATTCCAAGAGAGCTTTTAAGCTAAGTTTTGAGTAATTATCTCAAACCAAAGAAAGAGTTTTGTTTTTACAAACACATAAGTTAAGTATATTTTGGGAGTAGTATTGAGCACCGATATGGGGATGCGAGTTCATATTAACTCAAGTCTCCATAAACCATGTAGCCGTCATGGGTAGAAAAGGGTCATACTTTTTAGATGATTCCTTAGTACTTTTTAGCATAGACTAGTGGATCCACTTAGTGAGTTAGGTTATATACCCCGGCAAGGTATAGGACGGTCCTTGGCAGCGTAAGGTAAGACGTTGTATCACCACTTAGGCTCATGTGGTGGTTGTCGGTTAGAGAAACTCCTACAGAAACTATATTACTTTATTGTTTAAGTAAAGTTGAGTTTGTTATTGTATTTTCTTTAACGAACTAAGTTATTTTTATTGTTTTATAAAGCTTTTCATATATTGCATGTGTATTGTTGCTTTATATTGAGTTGAGTATCTAGAGTTGAGTACCCAGAGTCGAATATCATATCTTTGAGTTGAGTATCTTATCTCTGAGTTTAGTATCTTATCCTTGAGTACTTCTGAGTTGAGTAAGTTTGAGTAGTTTTGAGTATCATTGAGTATTCCTTGAGTTGTGTAAGTTTGAGAAGAGGTAAGTATGTTTCCTTTTTATCAAGTTCAAGCTTATGTTTATGTTTTAGAATTCCCCTTACATGCTCATACATTTCACGTACTGAGCCATTTGGCCTGCATCTTTTCATGATACAGACACAGGTATTTAAGATCATCAACAGGAGATTCGTTGATACATCCAGGAGTTCGAGTTAGCTATGGTGAGCCTCCTTGTTTTCAAAGGATTTCATTTACTTTTCAGTTTAGTCAGGATGCCGTGGGTCTTGTCCCGACTTTCATCTTTATCAGTTAGAGGCTTCATAGATAGTCAGTATAGTTGAAAAGTTTGTATTATTCATTTATTTTATTAAATATTTTAAAGACTTAAGTTGCCTATTTTATGGCGAGTTGAATATATTATTTTTATTCTAAGTTGTTCATTTGAGTTAAAGTTTTGAAAAGTTGAGTTTATTAAATTTTATTCGGTTTTAAGCTTTTGCATGCTTAAGTTAGTCTTTCGCTTGTAGTCAGCCAGGATGAGGGTTCGTTTGGGGACTAGCAATGACTCTTGAGTGCCGGTCACGTCCAGGGTGTAGACTCAGATCGTGACAAATGTAAGGGTTGGTTTCTAAAATTTTGTGCATCGAATAGTTGAACTTTTAATTTAAAAATAATAATTATATATTTAAGTGCATTTAATTAACCAAAAAATAAAATTCAACTAGCAATTGAACAAATTAAAATAGCAATAGATTTATTCAGATAGTTAACTTCAATTATTAATTAATCTCCAAGTGAAACTCAAACAAATTTTTGCCGATATATGTCTTGTAGATTAAAGGATCCTGTCTTCGTCCTTACTTTTTTCGAGCACTAGTAGGAGGCACAATATTACGTTCTTGCTAGAGACAAATATGATCATTTAAGCACAATAAGTATTCCATGGTAAGACACATCATCACTTAACATAGTTTAAAATTTTTTAGTGTCTTATACTTTAATTTTGTCATCATTTTATTTTTTATTTACACCAAAAAAATCATTTTAAAAAGACCGAACCAGTTCAATATGGTACTCAATGACACTTTTTCAAAACCAAATACCAAAGTTTAATAAAATTGAATTAAGAAAACCGAACATCCGCTCCTAAAAACATTCATTCTTGTTTGTTTTATTATTAAGATAGGAAAATTGGTCAATTATATCCCTAAATTATGCAAAATGAAATGGTTTTATTTTTTATTTCAGTTTTGTAGCACAAACATGCTCTCGTTATAAGCAAATTAATTTGAAAAATACTATTTTTACTATCGATTACGACAACTCAAGTGAAGAAGAGCAATTTTGCTCATAAACCATTCAATTAAATGAGTCAATTTTGTTTTTCTTCCTAACAAGTCAGACAGGGCCGTCTCGACCACAAGGTCACTGAAGCAATCGCTTGGGGCCCCAATATTTTAAGGCCCCATTTTCATAATGATATATAGAAGAGTATTTAGTTCATTGTAATATATTTTCTTACGTGACGCTACTATTTTGATGACTTATTTATATTTTGACGATTATCATGAACCTACATTATTATTCTTACATTTATTTTTATCATTCCCCTTTCTATTTTAACTCTCTCGTAATTGAATATTATAGAGTATACCAAATTAGAAAATCTTTTGTTACGCAAAATCTATTGTTGTGTGTTTATAAAAAGATCAAATTTATTTTCTTGGTGTATTATTTAAATTTCAAATACTGCAACAAATCAATACTATTATAATATCATTATATCAAGTTATCTCATCATTTACATTCTTACTCCATAAGGTCTGTGTAAATCCTACCTTCTCGAGACTTATGCCTCATTATAAAATTTGGCTTTAACCCCTCAAACTTGTTGAAACAGCCTGAAGTTAGAGAAGAAAATGATTTATACGTACCAACGCATAATAACTGAGCAGAAGAATGTTCAAAAAGTTGTAAGGGGTACATAATATGATGTTTAAGTAAAAAAAGTAATCATAGTAACACGTCCGTAACCTAATTTCAAATGATCATATTTCTATGGCTATCATACAAATATTAAATTACAGATTTGTACTAAAAAGATATATTGACTATTCGATCACCAAATACTATCAAAGTTGTCATGGAGCTAGCTCGTGGTAAGTGCTCGTATTATTAATCTATGTCTCTCAATATGGGATAAAAATAATATTACATAATTTCAGTATTTATTTCAATCAAATATTCCATCTTTCTCTAATTACTTATCCTTTTTTTTTTATAGTTGTCCCTAAGTACTTATCCATTTTGACAAATCAAGAAAGGACAAAATAATTTACCTATTATACCCTCAATTAATTACTTTGAAAAAGGTATAATTTCTTGAAAATCTTAAATTTTTAATCCATACACTTCATAATTAATAGGAGTAAAATGATAAACCCACTATGTCAATAATTGCTTTCTTAATAGGTGTGTCAATTCAAAAGTGGACAAGTAATTAGGGACAGAGAGAGTATAAGATAAGCTCGTCTTAAAATTAATCTCAAAATTAATTATCCCTTATCATTCACACCAAACGAGCTTTAACATTTAAATTAATATAGTCAACTTTTGAAGACACTGCAAGTTTACCTTTTTTTTTCCATCACCTAGATATGTAGCATTTAATTTACTTGTTCTCTTTATGGTCTTCAACTGCTTATTACCCAACACATTTTATTGTTCTGAGCTGTATGGAATGTATATATCGGAAGTAACAAAAACCAAGAAACAAAGATAAAATACTTTTGTGGATTTATAGTTGGTTGAGTAAATTTATGAGTCTTCCTACAGTTTTTAACGGTAATAAATATGCACATTAATAAAAAAAAAAAGGCAAAACATTTACTGACAAAACACCATACGACTCTAAAAACATTTATAAAGAGTGTTAACGGTCACTAAAAGAATATATATAGAGAGAGATACTTAAGCTATTATTGTTAATTAATTATCACTAAAGATCATTTTTAATGCAGTGCGTATTGATATGGAAAAAAACGATCTTATCATTT
>JAJOOR010030202.1:0-11332 GCA_036250505.1 Solanum acaule | reverse complement strand
TTCTATAAACATAATCATTAAAAAATCTATAATTTATTTCATTTAACATCATAACTAGAATTTCCAAAGAGAAAGTTACAATTTTATTAATAATACCCAATATTTGTCCATTCATACTAAAAAAATAAGCATGTAATATGCAATTTCATCAAAAAATTCCATGACCAACACTAATTTCTTGCAGAAAATTTTTATAAAGAAATATTTGCTGAAATGAAAATTTACCTCCGCCTGCAATCGGTCGCAATCATTACGGAACTCAATAAGAAGCTTATTTTGTTCTTCTTCAGTAGTGGTAGAGCAAGTTTTGTTTCTCTCTATCAGTTTACTTTGGAATTCATAATTGAAGACAAGTGTTTTTCTTTTGTTTTCAAGATTTTTGAATCCTTTCTTCATCCTCTCACTAATAATTAAAAGCTCCATAAATATATCGTGAAGCCTATAAAAAACAAACAAAACATAAAAAAAATATAAAGAACATCGAATAAAAACTCACTTAATTATCTTTTGTTCTAAAAAATTCATTGGTAAAGGAAATTTCGACTAGGTTAATAATAAAGAAGATTGATTTATTTAGTGTGGTATATAATTTGCTTCTCAGTAGAGGAAAATCCCTCTTTAAATAGATGTCTTCATTATATTCTTACCAAATATAATATTTGAAGTTCAAATTGTAGTGGAAATTTAATTATTTTTGTGAGATCTGTGTAGGTGAAAAATGGTAATTGTGTTGCTCAATTTTATTAGATTAATTGGATCTGAATATATCCTAAATAATAGGTAATAAATTATTTTAATGAATAATTATAAATTTAAAATTTAATAGTTATTTTTCTAAATAAGGTTAATCATGTAGATTTTTTTGGTCAACAAACAAAGTTTTTATTCAACAAAAAATATTTATTGTCAAATCTACTACCCCTATTGGGATTCAGCGCTACCTCTCAACTATCTTTATCTATACATTTGGGTATCACCAGTTTCATTTTAGTCAACTAGGCCTATCAAAAAGAATTATTATGAAGGGTAGGAAATCTACTTCTTCGGTGAAAACTCCAATTTCTATGTATTTTACATTCTATATATATATATATATATCATATCATGATCCAAAATCGATGGCCATGATGGCACCTACTAAAACCCACTATTGAAACATCTGCCCCTTGCTAAGGTAGAACTCTGTATCATATCATAAAAGTTGTGTGAATCCACTAGCTAAGAAACTTAAGACAATCCTACAGGGCATGTTATATGAAACTAGAGGTTTTTTCTAGAGAATATTCTATTTATGCCTCCACCTCAAAATTCTATCGGTGCTAAGTTAAATCCAATGAAATAGATAAATTCAACTATCGCATAATAACATTAGAAAAGACAATAATCATAACTGCAATCCTAATCAAAAAGTGTGTAAGAGTAGCTTCTTTGAAGTAGTGGTTGCATACTAATTTACAAACACTAATCCAAATCATAATTTACCTACGGCTTAAGTAGTCCACATCCTAATTTATAAGTGGAGCTTAATGGCTACATGAATGCAAACAGTTAATAGTATCTTGTACTTCAAATATACAGAGGACATTTTGTTTTTATAAAAATCATGGATAAGATTCAACTATATTTTTTCACCACAATATCATGAGATTCATGACACCATCATATTAGATACATTCTGGAAGGCACTTGATCTAGTGAACCAATCTTTCAAAAAATTGTAGCAGGTGAAGATAACATGTATAAGAAGGAAGTTACAAAGCTAATAAATGATGTAACCAAAGATGGGCATGAGTGGAACCTCAAGTACAGAAAGGTAATGTTAGAAACATTAGATAATAGGATTAGACTACAAATATGCTATTATTGTGGGGATCCTTTGATCATTAAACTGCCTGACCATGCCAGCTTTCATTCTGTGGTCATGTTAAATCAAACACTACAAAAGAGGTAACCCGTGATTGTAATATATTAAAAAATATTTAAAAAGAGTCATTCAAGACAAAAAAAAAAAGACACTTGTGGGAGGAAACTCACCTCACTTAAGTTATTTGTGTTTTTTTGTAAGTTTTGTGTACTAAGCAAAGTAGGAAGTAGACATAGAAATATGCAAGTCTCGAAAAAAAATCATTACACAAGATTAAAAAAATCTTTGAATAAACTTTCAATAAAGAGTACATTGTTCTTCACTAAAAACTAAAGATAAAAAACCTAAACCCTAGAAAATACTACTAATAGTTCCATTATTTGAAATTTAAAAAAAAAATCTGATCCTCCGAAGTTTATTTGACGTTTCATCTGATGGCTAAAAAAATACTACTTTTGCATATTTTTAGTCTCATTTTTCTTCCTTGCCCTTTTTTGAGATTTCCCATCTATCATACTAGAAAATTCATTAAATGGAACTATCATTTTTTAAGAATTTGTATTTGTTCATAGTTAAGAGCACCAAATATGTCGTCTAAGGTTAGAACATCAGGATGTTATTATAAGTCAGCATGTGACTTACATTATAGATGTATGTGATGATTTTCAAATCTAAATGGACTTTATGATCCCTCATGAAAATTAGTTCAGACAAAGAAGCTCTAAAAAATTTTTAAATATTTCGGTTGGTTAAATTGTTTCTTCTACAAGTTTTTAATGCATCATTTCAAAAAGCTTTTGGGAGAATGAAGTTTATTTAAAATGACATGTAAAATCGG
The DNA here is from genome assembly GCA_036250505.1 of Solanum acaule. Taxonomy (NCBI): domain Eukaryota; kingdom Viridiplantae; phylum Streptophyta; class Magnoliopsida; order Solanales; family Solanaceae; genus Solanum; species Solanum acaule. The sequence continues at coordinate 8,630 of JAJOOR010030202.1, read as the reverse complement.
ATGAATGATGAACTTTTGAGCCGTTTCGTGGCGTCTCATGTAGAAAAAGATGCATCTATTAATATAATAAATTATGAAATTGTAAAAATAGTTTGAAAGATGAAACCTTATCAATTAAGATTTTGATATTATAGTTAGTAAAATTGACTTTTACATGTTTTACATAATTATTTCAAACATTTTTTTTATATATTCTTATAATTAATGAAGTGAAATATGTTAAATGTCTTAAGTCGATTATTATCATCTAAAATATGGAGGAAATAAGATGGCAATGCAGTCATATAGAACTAAACATAAACAAACCAGATACAGAATTAGAAAAAGCAAATAGCTTTCATGATTAGTTCAAAATCAAATCTTAAATAATTTACAGTTTTCTTATAAAACCTAAAAAATGATGTAAGAACATTAAAATTACATCTATCTCAAAGTCTTGGATTCATACAAAGAAATATTATAGACACTATTAACCGAGAAATTAATAGTATCAAAAAATAGTAATAAAATTCTTCGTTCATCAAACTAATACTCTTTACGTATGTTAAATGAAGATAATAAATAACAGTAAATTAACTTTGTTACCATGGCTCAACAAGAATTAGATCCAAGACTTTTATTATTATATAAAATTCATGACTTAGAGAAAAATAAAACAATAGAAAAATAAACAACTAATGAACAAAGTCAATTTTTGATGCAAAAATCTATAAAAATTACCTTATTTTAATATTAAAATAAACTAAAATTTACGTAATCAAAAATAATTTATTGCATATCAATAGCTTATCATTAATAGGGGTTTGAGTCAAAAGAAACCAAAAACAAAGAAAAGAAAAATAATCAAAAGATAATAAATGGGTCGGAGAAAGCGGTTAGAGAAAATCATCAAAATTGAGCATAAAGACAAACTTTTCTTTTAACTTTTTTGTTCATAGATTATATTACTTGTTTTTAAAAAATAAAGACGGCATTTGATCCATGCAGTTTTTAGCATTGTGATTCACGATATTTTGTAAGAATTTTCTAGTCTTTTCAAAAAAGAATAAATTACAATTCCACAATCAAATAGATAAAAGTTTTTAATTATTTAAATAAGAAAAAAACTGCTCGCTTTGGTCAAATCACAAAATATTTAAGTGTCACGCCTCGAGCCTACACACTGGGCGGGACTTGCACTCGAGAACCACTGTTGGCCCCGAGCGAACCCTTGGTCTGGCTTACTTACACAGCGGAAGACTTAACTCAACAAAGATACATCTATGAAATAAACTGGAATGTTCTAAAGGAACATTCAACTGGCCATTAAGGCAAACTCAAGTCTCAACATAAGATAAAGACAATGAAAAGACTAAAGAACTAACATCTGACTGTCTATCTATGAAGCCTCTAAACAACTGAGATGGATGTCGAGACATGCCCACGACGTCCTAATGAATTAACTAGTGCTGAAAACAATAAAAAAGGAGTCCTCCGGAATCAAGAAGGTTCACCAACAAACTCTGGAGCTCAACTAGAATCAACAATGCGCTGGATGCTGATCCTGGTTACCTGTGTCTGCATCATAAGAAGATGCAGGCCAACTGGCATCAGTACATTGAATGTACGAGTATGCGAGTTGGAATGCTAAACCTAACTTAAGCATGAAGGGAACTGAAGAACTTACCTGGCTCAACTCAACTTGTCACGACCCAAAAATTGACGTGATGGCACTTGTCTTATCCCACCAAGACAAGTCAGCTTAAAACTCAACCATTACAATAAAATGCAGAAATTTTATAATCAACTCAAAAATACCCCCAAAATCTCGGCCTCTAAAGTATTACAATTGATTCAAAAGAAAAACACAAGTCTCAAATGACCTTATTTCTAGAATAGAACAAGATCATAAATAGGAGTAAGAAGGTCCGTTGAGATGACAAACAGCTACCTCACAAATCTCCAAGAAGCCTCGAAAAAGAAAAGAATGGCAAATACGACAAAAATCCAAGCTTGAAAGCTATAAAAATTGTAGAAGCAAGGGGTGAGTACCAAACCACACGGTACTCAGCAAGTAAACTCCTACACACAAGCTAAGGGAATAGAATATGGGTACTCCTTACCACCCCAACCGAACCTCCACAACTACAACCTGCATCAAACCATCCCAACCTAACAGTTCACAGTTTTCATAGCACACAACCCAACATCAACAGTCTAATACATATCCTCAACAACAACCTCAATAATTCATCAATCACAAGTTCCACAACAAGGTACTCACAAGATCAACAACACACAAGATCAAGTTCATCAATGATATAAATGTGCAATGCAATGAAATGCAATGTTAAGTATAGTGATGCATGTATGACCTAACGATACACACCCGCTGTCTCTCAGTCCGGGACCCATGGGGGACATATCTTTCCATGCATCCATCGCAGCTTGTGATACAACCCTCAATATATAGTATCCATCGTGGCACGTGATACGTCCCTCGATATATAGTATCCATCGTAGTGCGCGATACGTCCCTCGAAATGGTACATCCTCTTATCACATAACACTTATCACAACCATGTCTCAAAACCAATGCAAATGACATGTTCACACAAATAATGAGGAGATGACCATTTTCATAACAAGGTACAATTCACAACAATGCAATTGTGATACAACATCAACAATTAAGCCATAAGCCTTCAAGTCATTCTCACATCACACAACAACAATTTATCACATTACCTTTTTATTACCCTTTCTCCATCATTAATATTATTCAACATGGACAAGTCAACCCATCACCAATTTCCATTACACCCAAACACATATTACGAGGAAATACACGAATGTCATATACTTAACAAGGGATTAGAAATCCACTTGCCTCAAATAGTCGAACAATCACTCCGAGACTTGAGCCTTCCCTTTTCGTTAGAGTTCCAACTCAAAGCTATCTATTCACATTAATAATCACAATAAGATTTTGAACCTAGCAAAACTCAAATTACTATAGGTCTAGCCTAGACCCAAAAACTCACTCAATTTATAATCAAGTTTAACATGTCAATTCTCATATTTCCAAATTTCACAAGTTTAACATGTCAATTCTCATATTTCCAAATTTCAAGTCTAGGGTTAAGTCTCCATTTTAAAAAGTAATTCTCAAATCTTAAGACTAATGAAAAACAAGAAACTGGCCAAATATCAAAAGTCATCAACTAACACCTATTTATCAAAAATTTCCAGTGATTACACCCATCATTACACCATCATTATTATTCAAATTTCTTGACCACCAATCCTACATACCACCACCCCTTATTTGAAACAGAGAAAATCATTAATACCACCCCACTAACTTATAAAAGAAAATCAATAGAAATTACGTTGTCCTTCAAAAAGTAAACAATTTTTCCCTTAGAATAATGGCGTCTCACATGTGGTACAATTTTCTTATAAAATTTGAGAAATAACAAGGCATCTCAAGATGAAAGCCGATTCCAAACTTTCCAATTCTTATCCAATTTCTAACCGAATTGATTAATATCAATGATATAAGTTCTACCCATAAAACAATACAGGAAGGGTATGGTTTACCTGATGCAAATTGGTCGATATTTTGGCAATCGCCAAAGTCATTGTCGTCATTCTCGTTTGAGAATTTGAGCCGAAATTGGCTTATACAATGACTAAAATTATATTAAACCCTATTAACTTAATTCAATACATGGGTCAAATAGTATATGGTATTAAATAGATTATGGACTTTGCCCATTAGTCACAACCAAATTAATTACCTAAAAATTATCCATAAATTAATTAACTATAGTTAAACGAATAGTTCAAAATTCTCAAACCAACTTCACCGACTAATCAGGAATGACTCAGGACAACTATCGGGAGGGGTGAAATGGTAATATTATAGAAATTTCAAAAAAATGATTTTCCGTGTTATTACATTATCCATCACTAAAATCCATGTTCGTCCTCAAACATAAGGAAGAAGAAGGAAGAATAACCGACGTTACCAAAGCTTGAGTTACAACCTCCCAGTCGGTGTTCATCTCTCCAAGTGAGCTCTTCCTTAAGACCATTCCATCAAGATTAACTACTAAGAACTAAACTTTCGAATCAAACTTTGAAAGATCTATAAATCAAGAGTGATTATCAAGCCATAAACTAACTCATGAACCCAATCTAAACTGAAACCCATTGGACCTTAACACAACCATCGTGATGACTATTTTCTCACATGACCAAGATAACCTTCTAAATCAATATTGACTGCAACCAGAAATGAGCCGTAATCAACCACCAGACACTCATAATGCACAAACCATCACAGATCTTATCAAGATTCCTTTCTCACAACACAATCTTTACACAAACTTGAGTTATAAAGATTTGATCTTTAGACATCGAGTATTCATCAAGGGAGAATCAAACTTATCTAACCCAAAGAAGGAAATGATCAAGTAACCACCCAAAAAGCGGTATACCCCAGGATGCAGAACCTTTAACAACATCGTCGAAACACTAGATCAATAGTTGTGATTATAGACAACTCTTTAAAATGGAATAACTAGGCCCAAAGTTCCCCCACATGAATATTAAGACTTTCGTACAACTATAAATATTTGTGGTAGCTCTTCTATAAGTTCTCATAGGCAAGGTTGTCCATGTAGAACCAATAATATACTTCTACTTTCCCAAACAACACCAAATATGCCATAACTGAAGTGATCAAGGTTTCCCAAGGATGCCACTCTACCATGAGGACAATCATAGGATCGGTACACCTGATATTCCACCACTACGGATTCACCCATAGATGTGGAAACATATGTAGTATAAGCAGTGAATCATACTCCAAATAATGTCCAGTACGAAGATGTTGGTCACATAAGAATATACTGAAGCAAGTTCGAATAACACAAGATACTCCTTCCATAGTGCCTATATAAATAAAACTCCATTCATCTGACTCCATCTATCAATTTTTGGCCACCCACAATCAACCTGCCTGATCCCCATCACAATATTATAAATTCGATTCATCAACCCCCACATACTTCTCAAAGTACTCCATCGAAGTTAACACTCTTAATACCAACAAACATCATAACTACACCAACCATTTACCTTAGTCTCAAACCGTCACTAGTATCAAAGTATTCTTAGCAAGCACATTGTAGCTTCCAACAATTTCGAACTATGGGTCCATCTCTTTCCACTTAAGCATCTCATGATAGATATGGGTCACACTTAAGATTGATAGAACTAATTCCAAATCTAATAGTACTTTTCCATCGAGGTACAATAATTGAATCACACCCAAAGTCAGCTTCACACAAACTTTCACATATAATATTTCAACAACCATTCCAAACTGTCACATAACTCATTCTAAAACTCATAGAAATCCTTAGTAACTTCAATAATTTTGTATACTATAAGCTCATAAACTCTATTCACCATCAATGTCTATGTAACACATCATAATAGTCTATGTTGTCTCATAAAAATAATTGTTTCAATCCCATAAAAATCCTCAATAACCATGTATAACTGTAGGTCTATATTGTTGTGTATCCATAAGTCACCTACCATAATCTGAAGAACGTATCCCCACATAACAACACATAATCTTACACACCTCACTGTTTTTCACCCAAATCAAAACTCAATCTTCATAAAAATTGCTGATAAACCCCTAGTAAGTCTATACCGAACCAATTCACAACCATAGTAATATTAGAACTTATATATGAAAATCCATACATCTTTTAACTTCAAACCAAAAGTCTATATTAGAGGTTTTATTCCTTAACATCTCTTCAATTCTTCCCATGACACAAATTTGAAATACCATGAAGATTTTTATGAATTCACATATCTTAGCCTATCATTGATCATGTCACGCCCCGAGCCTACACCCTGGACATGGCTGGCACTCGAGAACCATTGCTGACCCCAAGCAAATCCCTGCCCTGGCTCACTTACTCAGCGGAAGACTCAAACATATGAAATACAACTCATGAAATAACTTAAGAAATAATGTCTTAGCCAAAATAGCAACTCAAGTCTTAAACAAATACAACTGAAATGAATAAGACTAGAGAACTATAACTATCTTTCTATGAAGCCTCTAAAAACAAAGAGGGGTGTCGGGACAGGACCCCCGATCATCCTAACAACTGAAAACTAGAAAGAAAATGATAAAAAAGAGCCCTCCAAAAAGCTAGGAGGCTCACCAACATACTCTGAATGCTCAACCTGATCAACGAAGAATTGGATGCTGATCTTGGTTACCTATGTCTGCATCATAAGACAATGCAGGCCAACTGGCATCAGTACATTGAATGAACGAGTATGCAAGTGGGAATGCTAAACACAACTTAAGATTGAAAAGGATTTGAAAGGAACACTTACCTTGGATTTACTCTCAACTTATGAATAACTCAACTCAAAATGCAGTGTAAAACAACAATAATAATGCAATTTATACAAAGCATTTAGAACAGTAAATAACAACTCAATTTGTTAAAGATATGCTATAACAAACTCAACTTTACTCATATATCAAAGTAATATAGTTTTTGTGGCAGTTTTTCTAACCGACAACCACCATTATGAGCCTAAATGGTGATACAACGTCTTGCCCACACTGACAAAACTTTCCTATACTTTGCTGTTATATAGAACGCCTTAACTAAGTGGATCCATTAGTCTATGCTAAAAGCATCTTAAGGAGTCATCTTAAAAGTATGATCCTTTACTACCCATGATGGCTACATGGCTTATGGAGACTTGAGTTAATGTGAACTCGCATCCCCATATAGGTGCTCAATACTACTCCTAAAATATACTTAGCTCAGATGTTTTTAAAACAAACTTCTTTCTTTGGTTTGAGATAATTACTCAAAACTTAGCTTAAGAGCTCTCTTGGAAATCTCAGTTTCCTTTCTTGCTCAAATGTGAAAAACATTTTAAATCTTGGGAATACTTAGTTCCCATATAATCTTTGAAGAATGAACTTTAAACTTACTCTTTACTGAAAACTAGCTCAAAGTCTGTTTTGGAAATCTCAGTTTCCATTCTTGTTTAAAGGTGAAAAAAGTTACTCTTTGGGAATACATAGTCCCAATATACTCTTTTGAAGAAATGAACTTCAAACTTTACTATTTACTCAACTCAAAACTCAAGTCTTAAAACAAAGTTAAAACGTTTGTAATAGACTTTTTGGAAAACTCTAAGAATTTCTCTTGACTTGACTCTTAACTTTTCTTGACTTGACTCTTAACTTTCCTTGAATTGAAGTTATGGATTTAAGGATTGTGATTTGTGATAGGAAAGATCTCATGATGTTTAGGAGCATTTTTAGATGGTTAAACATGAGAAAAGATCAGGAAATCACCGTCTGGGAACTAGTCCGCGACGCGGAGATGTATTTAAATTTTTTATTTGAGGCAGAGGAGTCGGCGTCATTACCGCGATGCGGAGGTTATTTTTGTACACTGGGGGAGCAAGTCCGCGACGCCAATCATGGCTATGTGTGACCTATGAGGTTGGAAGCATTACATTGAAAATGTTGTATGGTGGTGTAGTTCTCGTATGATAAGAGTCATTATGGTAAGAATGAAATCCTTTTTAGGATGATGAGTTGCTTTATGGTAATGGGTAATGATAGTAGAAAGTCATGGTGTAGATTTGAGGAGTTTTGAAAGAATGTGGTAACTAGTGTAAGTTGAAAGTTGCCCTTTCTTTATGAGTGATGCTTCATGGTGGTCCTTCTATGAATCGCAGTTCTTGTGTAGGTTTTCCCTAAGAGCGGAAAAAGGGGCATTGTTCCATAAGTTGGGATAGTGTTTTGCTCTAAGGTTAACTTGGAGAGTTGCATGTACCCCTTAGTTCATGGGAAGGACAAGAGAATAGATGTTGACCAACTCTAAAGAGGATAGTTGTCTTGTAAGGTTGATCTTAAGTATGGTCATTCAAAGAGGGTGTTTAGATAATACCTAGGCATGGTTGAGCAGAAAGTTACACCAAAGGCAATGATAAGGGTATGATGTGATAAAGAGTTGATTAAGCTCACCCCAAGTGGGGGATAATGTGCCTAGATGGTAAGGTTTTGTGTGCCCTTAATATTTCTACATTGAACTTCCTTGATTTCTCCATGTTGAGAACCACTTTGGGTGATAGATATGAAGTGGAGTGGTACAGATACTCATTTTTTTGGGGGACTCTTGAAATCCTCACCTAAGAGAGTATAGTGAAGATTTAGTGGAGACTGGTTCCTACCTTAATGATAAATGAGGTAATGATTAAAGGAGTTTGCATAACTTGATCCCAAGAGGGGGACATTGTGCTTATTGGTAAGTGATAGTTCTCTTGGTTACTTTAATGTGCTCTTAGATGGGTTTACCCTAAGTGGGGGATGTTGAGTGAGTAGTAAGGTTGTTGATATCCTTATCTTTTCCTTCTATTCTTATTCAAGCTTGAGACCAAAGAGTTCCTAGTAGCTTGTTCATGTTTTGGAGTCTTGCGTATGATTATGAGTTGCATGATCTCCGTATGTTATGCATGTCCTAGAAGACACTATGTTATGCATGTTTTGAAGGATTCTTATTACATAAAAATGGAAT
>JAJOOR010030201.1:0-13357 GCA_036250505.1 Solanum acaule | reverse complement strand
ATATACAATTATCTAACCTATATACATATACAATTCACCTCTCTCCCACTCTCTGCCCTCTCTCGCTTGCCTCTCTCCTCCCTCTCCCAATCTCGCTCGCCACTCTCCTCCCTCTCCCAATCTCGCTTGCCATATATACAAATACATATGTATAATATACAATTATCTAACCTATATACATATACAATTCACCTTTCTCCCACTCTTTGCCCCCTCTCTCTCGCCTCTCTCCTCCATATAACATGTAGCTACGAATTGTAATTATCAAACTATAGTTATGAAGAGTAATTAGATTATTTTTGAGTGGCTATATGTGAAAGTTCCCCATTTATTTAATATCATACGTTACTTGGCCCATAGGTAGAAATAAAATTAAGAAAATTCAGCAATTTTGATGCATAATTATTTTATTTAGAAAAGAAAAGAGTGAAAAGAAGAATGACGGAAAGCTTGGGCAGCCTCAAAGGAGAACTGACTGCTTCATGTTAAACTTCAACAATTTTTTTATAATTATGCTATGTATATTGATGATTGAGTGAGGATTTATATTATTATATTAATATGTGACATAAGAATTGAAAGTGGGTACGTATTTGGTTGAGAAGAGATTGGGGTGGAAAGTGGGTACGTATTTGGTTGAAAAGAAATTGGGGTGTAAAATTTCCTACAGGAAACGTGGATGTTAACAATTTGATGGATAATGGTGGTTAATAAATAGCCAATAATTTAAAAGTATTATATATTATATAGGTTTGGCTTGGAGCAAAAAATTATACCTTTGTTTTCGAGATTATTTCCACTAGGTTTGGTGACCAGCGGTTTCGACCCTTAACAATCTTTTTAATCTTTGTTATTTATTGTGTTACTATATTATAAATTAAGTTTTGATATATTGATATAGGTAATTAAATATTAGGTGTACTGTATTATATGAATACCATTAAATTTATTATATTTGAGAAATTGGAACTTAACCCTATGTTTGAAATTTGGTAAATATGAGTAATGTTAGTTTAAAAATCTTATTGTGATTATTTATTTGAATAGACTGCATTGAATTGGAAGCCCAACGAAAGGGAAAGGCTCAAGTACTAGAGTGAATGTTCGATTATTTGAGGCAAGTGGATTTCTCAACCCCTGTTAAGTGTATAGAATCGTGTATTTCTTTATGATATGTTTTGGGGAGTAATGTGATGGGTTGACTTGTCCCTATTGAATAATTCTAATGATGGAAAGGGATAATAAAAGACAATGTAATTAATTATTGGTGTGTGATGTGTTGAGAATGGTTTGAAAGATTTATTGATTCATTGTTGATGTCGTATCACGATTGTGTTATTGTGAATTGTACGTTGTTATAAATATGGTCATCTCCTCATTATTTGTGTGAACATGTCGTTTGCATTGTTTCTGAGACATGGTCGTGACAATTGTTATGTGAATTAAAAAAGAATAAGAAATTAAAGAGGATGTACCATTTTGAGGGACATGTCACGCACCGCGAAGGATATTATGATTCAAAGGACGTGTCGTACACCATGATGGATTCTATTATTGAGGGTTATGTCGTATGTCACGATAGATTCATGGACAAATATGTCCCCCATGGGTCCCGTACTAAGAGACAGTGAGTGTGTATCGTTAGGTCAGACATGCATCACTATACTTGACATTACATTTCATTGAAGTGCATATCTTTATCGCTTGTGAACTTTTGAGTGCCTTTATGTGGAACTTGTGATTGGTGAACCTGATATTATGTGTTGCTGACATGTATTATTAAAGTGATGTGGTTGAACTATGAGCTATGTAAATTGTGAACTATTAGGTTGGACTTATTTTTATGTAGGTTGTAGATGTGGAGGTTCGGTTGTAGTGTAAGGAGTACCTATATTCTATACCCTTAGCTCGGTGTTTAGGAGTTTGCTTGCTGAGTACTGTGTGGTTTGGTACTCAACCCTTGCTTTTACATTTTTGTAGGTTACTTGCCCGGATCTTCGTGATACTTTCTATTCTCTCCTTGCTGAGGCTTCCTGTGGATATTATTGAGGTAGTTGTTTATCATCTCAGTGAACCTTCTTACTCATATTTATGATTTTGTTCTATTTTAGAGATAACATCATTTGAGACTTATGTTTTATTTCAATTCTATTGTAATACATTAGAGGCTTGTGCACGTGACAATTAGATTTTGGGGGTATATTTAAGTTGATTATGAGTTTCTGAATTATTTTATAGTATTGCACTTTTATTATCGTTTTATTTTCAAACTATATCGTAATAGTTGAGTTTTAGGTTGACTTGTCTTGGTGGAATAAGACGAGTGCCATCACATCCTATTTTGGGTCGTGACAGTTTCTCTCTATTGTGTGGTCGAGAATAAGGATGTGTGGGTGATTTGGAGACAATCAGAGTCTATTATCCACGGTTCGAGGTTCGTGCATATTATTACTATCCATGGTTCGAGGTTCTTGTGTATATATTCTAACCCGATTAAAGTCTGGGCATCACTTCTATTAGCCAGGTTTGAGCCCTGACTTGGTGATTCTATTAGGTTTTGGGGGGTTGCCTTTACCGTGGTTCAAGTCTGTGGATGACTGTTGCAGTTCTGGAATACTCTTAAACTTGGCTATTAGTTTCATTAGTTCTTCTGTGTACTCATCGAACTTATGGGGGTCCACTTGGGTTATTAACTTTTAATTGTGCACGGGTGTAACTTCTAGGCTTATGGAGTCCAGTTAGGTTATAGTTAGTTGTTTACTTTACTGTTTGTCCTTTCCTAGGCTTGTGTCCTGTATAGTTAGGTTTTCCATTATTGTTTCGTTCTTGTGACCTCTAGTTTCTTTAACTTTCTAACTTTCATATTGGTTTTATTTTCCAACTCCAGGATCATATCCATATTCGGAAGCTCCACTACATAAAGCTCCTAACCCACCACTTGCTAGCTATCCAACACCATCTCTTATTCCACAGCCTCGCCTTATTCGGCATACTATCCATCATCTCCTTATCACAAAGTACCACCCCCTTCAGCAACTTATCATCCAACATCTCCTTATCCCCTTCAATCGACTACTTATCCTTCACCCTATTCATCAGCTTCTGAATATCCGCCTCAGTTTTATCCACAACAGAGTTACTCTTATCCTCCGGATAAATATTCTTGTAAGATGTGAATTTCCTAATCTCTCCTTACATGCCCGTTAGGGTTAATAATGTGAAGCTAAAAATATATTATCTTATCATTATTTATCTCACATTTAGTATTTGTATTTGTCCTTTTTTAGCATGAATTTTATGGATTGTGCTAAATAGTGTATTTGTTTTGTAGGAGTAAATTGGTGTAAAGATGAAGAAGTTTAGAACTAAAATAAATTTTAAATGGAAGATTATATAAGGTGTAACACCCCAAAAATTTCTAAATTAAGACCCGAACTATTTTTCAGTTACATGTAGGGTCATATCGGGTGATTCGTAAATTGGCCATATGTGTAAAGGTAAATTATTTAGTTTGGGAATGATTTTGGATATCACTTAAGGTCACTAGAAACTCCTAGAACAAAGTTGAGTTGAAAGTTTCCTTACCGATTAAGTTTTGATGTAAGATTCTATTTGGATCAACTTCAAACAATCATATCTCTTAGAATATAAACGTTATGTGGTCCATAACCTATCAAATTAAAGGTATTTGAATCTTCTTTCCAATGCCACCAATTTACAACGATCAAGTTTTGAGTAAAAAGTTATGACTATTTTAGTAACCTAACACAGTGCAGTGACGAATTAGCCAACGGGAAAGCATTAAAAAGAGTCGTTTTTGTCTTTTTACCTCTAAGAAAACTCTAAAAGAATTTCTTGACTAATTAAAGATCCAAAACAATCAGATTTTCATCTCTTAATCCATCATTCTCTTCTCTCTCAAACCCTAAGGCAAAACCCTAAGGAAAATCAAAGTAGAAGACTCCATTCAAGATTCTTTTAATCTTTTTCAAGATTCTTCTTCAAGGTAAGTTTTTCTCCAAGAATTTTATTCTTTCCAACTCAAATTCCTCCGTACAATTATAAATCACTAATGAAAATCATATTTCTTGGCCATAGAGATTTCAAAAAACTAATTCAAGAATCTCAAGAAAGGTTAACTTGATTGTTTACCTTCAAGCTAGGGTTTCAAAGCTTCTAATCAAGTTCTTATTCAAGATTCTTCTTGAGTTATGACTATGTTGATTCGTTCATGTCCATAATTCCGCATGAACCCTATGGATTGAGTTATAAATCTTGAGAAGCTTTTTAAAGCCAACACTTGAGTTTTAAACTGAGTTTTGAGGAAGTAAAGATGAGTTTTGAGAAAGAGTTTCTAAAACATGATTAGTATAACAATCGAGTATGCCATCAATGTTTAAGCAGTATGGTATCTAGATATACCATCAATGTTTATGAATTGTGACTTCTCGAGTCATCAATGATCATATCACAATATGATTTTGATATATTTTTAAGAAAGAGTTTTCAAGTATGAATTGAGTAAGAGTATAAGAGAACTAAGTATTCCTAAAGGTATTAGTTTTTATATTGATAAAAGGAAAACTTTGATTTCTAAATGAGTTATGAGTTCAAAGATATTTCAAGAGCAGTTACCTCTTTTAAGAGTATAGTTTAAGCAATTATCTCGAACCAGATGAAGAGTATGTTTTTAAATATTGAGCATGAATATATATTATTGAGAGTAGTATTGAGCACTGATATGGGGATGAGTTCAGACAACTCACATTCCTCATAAACCATGTATGCCAACATGGGTCCAGGATCATACTCTTTAGATGAATCCTAAGTGTCGTTGAGCAGAGCTTAGTGGATCCACTTAGTTGAGGTGCTCTATACCCCGACAAGGTATAGGGGAGTTATGGCAGCGTGGGCGAGACGATGTATCATCACCTAGCTCATAGTGATGGTTGTCGGTTAGAGAATCTCCCAAATATAGTCAAAAGTGTATTTTTATTATATCACTTAATATGTTGAGTTCAGAGATGAGTAAGTATTTTGTAAGGTTTTAATGGTTTCACTTCTTTATTTCTTTACATTCAGTTGAGTATATAACATGTTCCGGTCCATTCATACAGTTATTTGTTATTCAGCTATATTACATACTCGTACATTCAATGTACTGATATCATTCGACTTGCATCTTTTAATGATGCAGATACATGTTCTTAGGATCCTCAACAAGAGTCCGTTGAGATCATTTCATCTGCTCATCAACTTTTGAGTAAGACCTCCTTACTCTTGGAGGACTCCATTTTTATGAGTTGTTAGTAGCAGTTCCCTTGAGGAGTCGTGGCTCTTGTCCCGACACTCATCTTTATATAGTAAATGCTTCATAGATAGACAGTTTGGAGAGTCTTTTAATTTCAAAATTTTATTTAAAACTTATGTTTAATACTCAGTACATCCAGCAAAGTTTTGAGATTCAGCTAACCTTTTTTAAACGTTTCTTTCAATTTGATGCTTAGGTATGCTTGAGTTAGTCTTCCACTTGTAGTAGGCTAGGATGACGGATCGCTTGGGGTCAGCAGTGGTTCTAAGTGTCGGCCACATCCAGGGTCTAAGCTCGGGTCATGAAAAACTTGGTATCAGAGCACAGAGTTCAAGTGTCCTATGGTGTCTATGAAGTCGTGTCGGTAGTATCTTATTTATGGTTGTGAGGGCCCCACTTCTATAAATAAGGGACTACAGATATTTACAACACAGTGCATATTGTGCGAATTGCGAATTGCAAATTGAATGTTTACCAGCTGCCATGTGTCACAATTGAAGGCAGCAGCAACAAAAACAATTGAGACGGCATAGTTCTACACGAAAATCAATTCCTTTTGGTTTTGGTTTCTCAATTTGTTTTGGCCCATGAGAATAATTATTAGGGGACATATACTGGAGCATACTTTATAAGGAAAAGTTGTCAATACTTTTTAGGTTCTTTTCTTCTCTTCTCTTTTCTTAAACATTAGTAGCTAAAGACCTTTGTTCTAGGGCTACGGGTGAAGGTAATTGTTGAACATCAATTCTTTTGAATTAAATTTGGTTATCGCTTAAATTACTTTTGTATTCTTGTTTTAGTATTTCATGTTTGATCACCATAGAGATAAATATATTTTCTATTCTTGGACTCAGGAGACGAAGAGGTAGATATACTAAAGAATACAAAGAACTTGATCTTTCTTGCATATCTCTTGATTAGATTCGTGTTTAAGATTGACACCCGGACGAACACCGAACTTGGTTACTAAACAGGATGAAATATAAATGCTCGCCAATTGGGCATGTCTATCCCCGCTCAACGATATAGTTAGAAAATCAATTGGAGTAGGCGATTAGAGGTCAGGAGACCATGATCATAAAATCAACCCTGTAAATTAGTAATTTGATAACCTTAGTTAATTCATTACATGAGATGGGATACATGAAACTTTATGCATGTTGCAGCCTTGGAATTGCTCCAATTATTATAAGTTAATTTATTATTTAATTCTTGCATTTATAAATTAAACTCTTTTGACACGCTTAAATAAATAATTAGACTAGTACAATTTAGTAAAATAGTTAATCGACAAGTCCTTTGGTTCGATAATCCGACTCTTTTAGAGTCACTATATTATTTGCACGACCACGTACACTTGCATGTGCAATTGGAAGCACCAGTTAACTATATACTTTTGTTGTCTTGCCAGGTCCATACCCTGGAGCCTATCCTCCGCGATCATATTGGTGCTATGTTCTTACTTTTGCTTGGAACATTTTAGATTGTACTTTTGCGATTTCGACAGCCTGTTAGAATTGTTGATATGCCAGCTTTTTGTAAGTTGAACAATATATATATATATATATATATATATATTTGGGAATTTTGCCTCTTGGCAACTTCTGTTTTACTTGTGAAACAATGTATCAAAACTTAAGTGCACAAAGAAATAAGACAAGGACTGGAGTATCAACACATATGGAGAACAATCTTTTCCCGCAAATAATTTGCAACTGAAATTGCAAGAAAAATGATAAATGATCCAAAACTTTGATCTGTTGTATTACCCAAGATCCTTATTTCCGCGACATATTTTGTTCCAATTCTTGCTGCTAGTACCCTTTCTCTGACCCTCATAGATTTTAACATTCGCAAAATCCACGCCAAGTCAGGAAGAGAATGACTACAAACATTCTCAGCTTCAAAGTTTATTTATAGGGAAGACGAGCGCTTTACTCATGCTAAGCCTATATATTACTCTATACAATTTGTGAATGCCACTCTAGTAGAAGTAGATCCATAACTATTTGTTGTGTGATCTAGCAGTATAGCCATGTAATGTGAATAAACATCAGTACAATCTCAACATTCATTTTTATTAGTACCAAGAACGAAATTTACATAATCCCATGGGTAGACAAGCTAAAGGAATCTAGTACATTTTAAGTTCCTCTTGGAAATTCTGAGTTCACATAACTTAACGTATTATTTTATCCATGAAAAGTATCACAGCTTTCTTGACATTATCACTGGAAGAGGATGCACCTGGTAGGTGAACCATCTCCATGAACCAGCCTCAACGGTAGACAGTGAATTGTATAAACTCCCGGGACTGCATCATCGAGGTTGAGACCTTCCACTGGAATAATATCCTGATGCACATATATATAAAGAATCCTTAACCAACTACCAAATTATAAATTAGGCTTGCTATGTTGTAATTATAGGTCAACTTAATTAGGAAAATGGATGTTACACTTACTTTAGAATTCAGAAGATGTTGATGAACTTTAAGGAGCTCATCCTTGGGACTAATGGCAACAGATAAGTAATCAACGCCAACGAGTTTGATGTCAGTATTCTGGGCCAAATACTCTGCTCCGTCTGAGGTGAATGCAGAATACGAGGAATCAAATTCTTTCTTGTACATCAGCCTCCTGTTTATGTTCACAATATGCATTCAACACCAAACGACTTCACAATATAAGCAAATTAAACAACTTATATACGTAGGCTTTAAACAAGTTAATGCCTCCAATGGACAAACAAACAAGTACCTGTCTGTGTTTGATGTTCGAAAAAGAACACGTTTCACTCCTCGAGGTATGTTCAATGACCTCATAACTTCAGCTGACGAACAATAATTAGGTTTACATTATTTGGTGAAAAATAGTTTTTAGGGAGACAGATCGAGCTAATTCACAAGAAAATAAGTAAGTAGGCAGGCAGGATATCTCACCTGTAATATTCTTGTTCCGTGGGGTGTCCACCACAAGAACTGGACCTGCATTCACACCAAAAATATGCCTATTTACAGCTAAATTGTAGCAAAGAGCAAGTGTATTTAGTATGGCAAACCTGAACAACAACAATATACCCACTGTAATTCCATTAACTTAGCCCTACCATTGTGGGTAAAGAAACTGTTTCCTAAAGACCTAATTTCAAAAATAGGAAAAAATTTGACTACACACTAATACAATGCAAAGCGGCTAAAAAAAATACAAAGCAACTAAACAAAATACAAAGAAAAAAAACAGCACCAAAGTGGTAAGATACTATGCAATTACTCCATCTGTCCAATAGTAGTGTCCTCACACACAGATTAAGAAAACGTAAATCATAGATGTAAGTTTACCTAATCACTCTTATTAAATATAAGTCATCTAAAATTAAAAAATGAATAGTATTTAATAGCAAGATTAGAATAGGTACAACATGGTAAATTATTCATTTATCTAATAAATTGGACAAATATTATTGAACATTTCAAAATAATATAGTGGACAAGTAAAGATAGACAGAGGAAATACTAAACAAGATATCTACTAACTTTCTACTCCAATCATTGAGCTTCAAAACATCTTATTCAGGGTCAGCCAAGCTGACTCACTTTTCAAAAAATACTTTTTCAGGCTACCTCTACTTCGACTCGACAGAGCTCCAAATATACAAGAAATTTATAAAAAGTTAAGAATAAATCCATAGGAGAAACATTACCATTCAAAGTTTGGAGATGAAGTGAAACAACATCGTAACCCAACTCGAATAAGGTCTCATTGAAATGTCCAGGAGCGTCAACGTGTGTGCCAGAATGAGTAGTAAGTTTAAAGACGGAAAAATTATAGAGATCACCCAACTTGATGCTGGTCTTAAGTTTTATGAAGTTTCCCAATCCACTTTTGGAATCATAAGCAGGCAAATCAGGAACATACTTGTGGCTAATGTCAATCACTTTCTTTTGCATATAATTTATCTCTTCTCTCATGATCTTTTGGAGATCTAACCTGCTCGTTGGTCCGAAGGCGCTGGCCACAGAGACAAGCGCCAGTACGGCAGCGAGCAGCAGCAGGTGGGAGTATGGTGAAGTGTTGTGATTAGTCATGGAGATGATTGATGGATTGATTGGAGAAAGAGTTTAAGTGATTAGCCTGTTTGGATCTATTTACTTTTAAACAGTTTTGGAGTACTTAAATAAATTAAAAAGAGTGTTGTTTTTAAGTTTAAATGATAAAAATAAACCCAAAATCATAAGTTAAATTCAAATTTTTGACTTTGCTTATCAATCATAATCAAAAGTCAATCCACGAGACTCTTGTGAGGGATTGAAAATACAAAAAGTTAGTGACATTTTGATTTGTTATTTTCGTGCGACGCCAAATTTGACATTTGCCAGCAGGTCCACACGTAGGGCCGATGTTGGATCTAAAGGGTAGCATTAGTTATCACTTATCTGTGCAGGGGCGGAGCCCATTCATTAAGAAAGATATTTTCTCTAAGTATAGTATCTGGTAACAAAAATACTATAATCTGAAGTACACTTATATCATCAATCAAAATAGACTAGTTGAGGTAGAAAAATGTTTACAAAGTATGTGAAATGAATGAAAATATCTCCAGGTAATAGTTTGATCGATAATTATCGTTGTTGTCAATAGGGGCGAATCTATGTGGATGGATGGGATGCCATAGCACCTAGTGATCTCGGAAAAAAACTTTGTATAACGTTGTCACCACTAACTGAAATGCTGAACAGTTCCATTGGCAAAGGAGAGAGCCTGCCACACACACAACGCAGTTCGGACCTCGCTGCCAGCACTTATCTTTTGGCTTTCTCGTGACACCCCTTTTTTTTCTTTTCTTTTTTGTTATTTTTTGGCTTGCTTGTGACGCCCTTTTTTTTTTGTCTTTTTCATTAACTAGTCCTCGGAACGTGCGTTGCACATCTGTCCCCTAATTGACATTAGAAAAGTTAATTTATATAAGTAAATATATCATAGTGAGCGTACATATATTCATCGTTAAGTTCAAAGCTAAGTCCTTTTGTATGTAAGTTTGACATAAGAATATAACTATTTACAAAATACAGCATGAAAATCTTATGTCAGATGTTGGAGGTTTGATATTTTTAAAGCTTCACGAAGAAAAATTATACCAGAGGAATTGATATATTTTAATTACTAAATGTAAGTTTTAATAATCAAAAAATAAATTGGCTATAAAAAAGATGTGTATAAAGAAAAATATTACAAAATGTCTAGGTGGTGTAACATAAAATTTATAGAAAAAATTACAAGTTCAAACGGAAAAGAAAGAAAAGTAAATAAAGACATGACACCCATAATAAAAGACATCACATTAAAATATATAGACAATAATACTGTCATATTAATTGAATTACATTTTGTTAGAAGTCAACTAGCTATAGACAAAATGTTTCATATGTATAAAAAATCTAAAATCATAAAAAAATAAACAGAAAAGAAAGCATGACTATGTTAAAAATACAGATACATTATATTTCTTGAACTATATATTAAAGGATCTGTATATAAAAAATTAAATATGAATTCTAATACAATAAAATTCAATGTAACATTTGCACTAATTTTTACTTTACATTATTTTTTATTTTATTTTTACTTGTGCACTAATTTTTGTACCTCTCTGTAATAGTTAAGTACATGGATTTTATAAACATTTGAGATTACATATAAAAAGGAAAAAGTATAAACATGTTGTTTTAAAATGATAAATGATTATCAAATAACGAAGGGAAAATGCACAAGTACCTCCTTCAACTATACGTGAAATTCCAACGACACACCTTAACTATACATGAGACCTATTACCCCCCTGAATTATTTTAAAGTGTAATAAACGTACCCTTTCGTGCTGAGGTGGCATAGAGAGTGCGTTCACTCTCTTAGAGGCATGTGAGATACGAAAAAAGGTATTAAAATCTGATTAAAATGGAAATGTGTTCATTTTTTATTGGGCATTTTATAATTAATTAGTAGAGATAGTTAATTAACTTTATAACTTAAATTGATATTTTTTAAAATTAAATTTCTTTTTTTCTTTATGAAATAGAGTCAAATTTTATCATTTTTCATAACATATCTAAATTGTCAGAAAATTCTTTTCAATGTTTTTCATTAATTTGTATAATATCGAGAGAATTTTTTCTCTTTTTCATTTTTTACTCAAATAACTTACTTGAAATTTGTTAATGAGAAAAAAATTGCATATTAGGAATTTAATTTAGGCAACATATAAAGAGAATAATTTAAATTAGAGTTTTTTTAAAAAAAAATTATAAATAAATAATTTAATTACCATCCCCTCCTCAGTTATCCATGTCATACCCCTACCCCCAGCCCTCACCCTGCCCCACCCACACCCCCACTCCTACCCCCACCCACCCCCACCCTTTCAGTTCTCCACAACCTACATGCCGCTTCAGTTCTCCATCAATAACACCCTCCTTTCTTTTCTTCGCTTCTCACTTCAATCAGCTTTTATCTTAACCCAAATTCAATCAGAAAAAAATGACTCCAATTTCAAATTCTTCTCGAATTAGAGTTCAAAATTTAGGTAGTTTCTTCAATGGAGATTTTGGACCATGTTTAATGAAATTTATTTGGATTATTTGGATTGAAAGAAAAATAAAATTGATAGTAGATATTGAATTCGGTGGTAGTGAAGGGATAAATTTGGTGGTGGGTTTATAATTTTCATGGTGATTGCTATGAGTTTTAATGGTTAAAATAATTGGGTTTAGTGGTTATGGAGTGAGTGTTGATAATGAAGAAGAAGGAATCAAATGACATGGACTTTTATATTATTTTTTTTATAGATCGGATCATTTATTGACGTGGCGCTGACATAATCATGACTTGGAGGCGAGTGTAAAACACCTCCCATCATGTGAGTGGCTATATAGGTTTTAGACTGTGTTAAGGGTATGTTTATTACACTTAAAAATAATTCAAGGGGGGAATAGGACCCATGTATAGTTAAGGTGCGTCGCCGGAATTTCACGTACAGTTGAAGGGGGTACTTGTGCATTTTTCCAATAACGAAAAATACATAACTATAAATCTTTATCAAAGACTTACTCTTTTACGGGTCTAGTTGTTAAAATATTCTGCGCAATTTAACATGCTTATCCTCACAACAGTTAATTATAAATATAAATTGGGATTACCTTGATTATATTTATATCCTAAAGATAGAAAATATGAAGAATATAAAAATATAGTAATCAATTACGAAATTATATTTAAAAACTCAAAAAGATGGAGAAATAAAAAATAAAAATTCACTTACAACTTCATATTGGAGAATACTCATCTTGTAACTATGATAATTTACATATTTCTCAACAAAAAGAAGATGAATAAGCATGAAATTTTAAAGAATACAAATAAATAAATCAGTAAAAATTCTTACAATTACAAATTGGTTATGAAAATTTTACAAATGATGTAGACTAGAAGATGAATATGCATGAAATTTTAAAGAATACAAATAAATGAATCAATAAAAATTCTTACAATTACAAATTGGTAATGAAAATTTTACAAATGATGTAGACTAACCTAAATGTAGAATGAAAAATGAGCACAAATTTGGATGAAAGAAGGAAATATAAATAATGTTGTGTGAGTGTGTTTGATAGACTCTTCATTACCCCCACTTATCTTACAAATTAAAATTGAAGGTTATTCGACTCTTCATTATCCACATTTAATATCTTGCATTAAGTCGAGGTACATGAATATATGATTGTATTAAGTCGAGGTACATGAAATATGATTGCATTAAGATCTTGGTTGATGCATGAATTTAAATATAACTATTACTTAATATTTAATTAAATAAATAAATATTAATATTTAATTTATTTTAGGGGTAAGATAAGGGCAAAATGGTAATCCAACTTTGAGGTTAAGAGCTTCTCACTTAAAATAATATTTAGGGGTAAGATAAGGGTAAAATGGTAATCCAACTTTGAGGTTAAGAGCTTCCCACTTATAATAATAATAATAATAATAATAA
>JAJOOR010030200.1:0-12812 GCA_036250505.1 Solanum acaule | reverse complement strand
TACATAACATCACATTCAATTCATAGCCTTCAATTAATATCCAACACAAACTAGGGTTAGAATTTGGAAAAGAAGGAGAAACATGGGTCTCATGGGGAATTCTTCAACAAACCATCAATACAACATAAATTCATCCATAATTGTTCATATAACATCAATCAAAGTCAGTTTATAACATCAATTTCACTTTAGAAAGAAGACCCACGTTTTTAGATTGAAAACTAGAAATTGGAGATTTTGAAATTCATCTTGAAGGGGCCTCTTGGGGAAATGAATCCCAAGAGTGATAAGCAACCATACCTTATTGACGAATTGACCATGAAAATCTGAGTTGAAACCTTGGAGAATTGGTCTTCTTCTTGAATCTCCAATCTTCTTCAATAGAGTTCTTGAGAAGACAGAGAGAAGGAGGAACTTTAGGTTTAGATCTTTGGGGTTTTGTGTTTGAGTGATAAAAGTGAGGTAAATGGACTTAAAAATCATTATATACATGTCCCCTAAAGTACCTTAAACACCCCTCACTTAGTTGGACTCTTTAATGAAGTAAAAACTGATTTCTGAATTTCTGCATTTTCGTCGCGGAACAAGTCCGCAACGCAGAGCTGTTCCCAGAAGATATTTGGAATTAAATTTCGAGACAGTAGAGTCCGTGACACGACCACGTCGCAAATTGAACTGTTGCTCCTTGGGGGAGCAAGTGCGCAACGCGCACCTATTCCCTCCAAGTGCATTTTGCAAGCTGCCTTGGCAGCTTGCTTGGCCAAGGTAGGGGTCCTCCTCGGGGACCCTTAGGGTGGCCCCGGGGCGTCACATTCGAACGTTTTGACCCTATAGACATATTTTTACCTATTTTAAACCTTTTTACAAGATTATACCATCATACGACACTCCCAAACCTGCCCAAAACCTAAGGACACATTAGGACACATTCTTCTCTAGTTTCCGGACGTCTTGGTTGTTTAGACTTTTACTCTTCCAAACCAAGTTAATTGCATTAATTTAGGTTTAGAAACACCATTTTCACTATTTTTAAGTCATTATTCATAAGATGAGGCTCTAACTTAAGTCATCGAATTTCTGGGGTGTTACAAAAACTTTGTTTGGGGATTTGATTTTGTGAATAGGGTGTCACTTTAGCTATATCTGAGACCTCTTTTAGCCTGCTATTTCAGAATTTTCCTATTTATCTCATTTCCACCATTTTCACTCGATTAAAGCTTAGAGAGGTGATTTTTTTGAAGTTTTTCTTAGTGAAATTCGTATGGGGAAACTTCCTCTACCAACTCCTTATCATTTCCTTTAATTTTTATCACCCTAAATACCTTTTAAATCTTGATTAAAGTGGTGTTTGGGTTTTTTCTCCCAAAGTTGAAATATTAGTAAAATCTTTATTTGGAACTCATTTCTTGATCTTTTATAGTGGGTTTTTCAACCACAAACTCCCCTTGGCTCGTGGAACTTGGTTTCCAGTAGAAACAAATATGATTTTAACCTTTGGATTTATGAAGTGATATTTGGACTATTTTACCCCTGGTTTCAAATCATATCAATATGGGTATCATTAGACTCCTTTTTGATGAACTATTTCCATTCTTGATAGTTGAAGATTGTGTGGTTGAGGAAGTGCTCCGATAGAGTTGTTTGAGTGATTTTCGTCATTAAGGGAGGTTTGACTATTTTTTAGACTGAGATGAGTAATTAAGTACCTTTCTTAGGAAGTCAACTGTGAAATGAGTAGTAGCATGAGTCTTAGAAGTTGATAAATGTTGACCTCATTGTTTAGCTCGTATGATGCCTATTTGTGATAGTTAACCTGTGTGGAGGCTTGATATATAATTGTTGCAAAAATTATGTGATATTTAAATAGTTCCCCGAGCGAGGGGCTGTGTGAACTATCTTTATATTTGACATTAAGATGTCCGAATTAGGGGTTTGAGTTGATTTTTGAGCAGCTTAAAATGAAAGAAATGTTTTCTAAGTGGCAAATATTGAATTCAAATAGTTTACTCCAATATCCATATCATTTGAGAATACGTTTCATGACTTGTTGAGTTTGAGAACTTGATACTATTTGAAATCCTCGATGAACTGATTATGCCTTGTGTTTATAACGACCCGTTCTCATCGTTATAGAAAAGCCAATGGGAAAAAAATTGGGGCCAGAAAACTTTTGAGTAGTAACTTTGGATTTCCTAGCCTAGTCCAGATTTGGACAAAATCAGAGTCAGTGAACTCTAGGGAAATCTGGTAACAAATGAGATATCGATTAATAAATTTGATTTTAAGAATGGATAGCTAAGACGTTAAGGAACCCGTACGACTTTACTGAATTGAATTCGGGCAAGTAAAAATCCCAAAAATGATCTTAGCGTGAACATATGGTTTTTGAATGTCAAGGGTTGAAGGTGTGTTGTGAAATGGGGGCTTGGAATTCAAATTCCAGCATTCTGACTCCGTGCATGCCGCTGTAGCGGGATGGGTCCCCCGTAGCGGGACAGACACGACTAAAAGTCAGAAATAAACTCCAAAATCGTATTATTCTGCAATTTTCAAACTTGAGAGCCAAGGAACAAACCCAAGGCTTTTCTTAACTGTTTTCCACCATTTTTTAGGCTAAAGGTAAGGTTTTCACTCCCCAAATCCGTTTTTCGATCTGTAGAACTTGGTTTCTTGGTTGATTATTGTTGGGGAAGGGTTTTTGGAACTATTTGGATTGTGGGAAAATCCCTAATTTGGGTAATAGGATCTTGGGTTGGCCTAGGGTTGATAATGTTGATTATAATCTGGGTAATTAGGCCTCGTTTATTGATCTTTGTGTTAGTTGTATGTTTTTAGACCACGAACAAGCAGGAAGAATCTGGAAAAGGAAGATTCAAGTGCCTTAGGGGATTCAAGCTTAGATTCGAGGTAGATGATGGTTGTGATTTCATGTTGGTGTGATATACGTTTGTAATTGCTCATTATAATGCATGTATGTATGAGACTGTTCCATTATTGATCACCCTAATCGTAAATTAGGATAATTGAATAATTGTATGCCACGAATAACCTCATGTTGTATGATTGTGAGAATATACATTGTGATTGTGATTATGGTTTGTTGAATGGATCGGTTGCCACATTCCAACATAAATATGAGATTGGTTGCCACATTACGGCATAAACATTGGATCGAGTACCATGTTCTAATATGCTAACAGTTTGGGTGTGGGTTCCTTGGAAGGACCATTAAATTAGGTTTCGTGAGAGGACCATTGAATTGTGTTGTGTATATACTTGTGATGATTACGTTCATATCTAATAATGATTGATATTGGAAAACGCTATGTTGCTCTAAAATGATAACCAATGTGTATTATTGAGAATGTTGGATATTACATCGATCCTGAAAAGATGACTAATATTGTATATGTTCAGTATATGCCTGTTTTATAATGTTGTGGTTACTTGCATGTGTTTCACTTCGTGGGATAGCCGCGTGATCCTACCAGTACACTGTGGTTGTGTACTGATACTGCACTTGCTCTTTCTTTGTTGAGTATATGACATCTTCAGGTGACTATTGATAGACCTCAGTTAGGTAACTATTGAGCGTGATCAGATTCAAGGGTGAGCCAGTTCTTTCAGGCTGCTATGGATCTTTCTTGTTTAAGTCCACTCTTTTCGAACTTAGACTTTTGGTAAAGGTGTTTGTTTAGTTTCATGGTTGTACACCTTGTTCTTAGATTTATGGTTCGTAGAGTTTTGGTATAATGACTTTCAGGTTCTAGGGATTGAATTTCCGCATTAGTTTGGTTAGTTGTTTGTTAAAAACCTTGGAGTTTATGGGGACTCCATTTTTATTGTCATTTAAACTTGCTTCTGTATCTTTAAATGCCTTAGTTTTCATAAAATTTGTTAGTTTGAATTGTAGTAATGGTTCTCCCACCGGAGGGTTAGTATGGGTGTCAATCACGACGATTTGGGTTGTGACAAAGTTGGTATCACAGCCCTAGGTTAGTTGATCTCATTGTACCAAAACGAGTCTAGTAGAGTCTTACGAAATGATACGATGACGTCCGTACTTTTCTTCGAGAGGCTATAGGACTTTAAGAAAAACTCACTTCTTTCTACTCCTTCGTGCTATGACTTTAATCCAATTGGTATCTGGGTGATACAAATTGGTATCTTTCCTCCTTTACTCTATGGTCCGAACTATAACAATAAAAATGGTAACACCATCACTAACAAGAGATGATGTGTATAGACTACCGACAGTTGAATAGGGTCAGCATTCAGAACAAGTATCCATTACCTCGGATATATGACCTTTTTGACCAATTGCAAGGTGCATCGGTTTTCTCTAAGATTGATTTAAGGTCAGATTTTTTGACCAATTGCAAGGTGCATCGATTTTCTCTAAGATTGATTTAAGGTCTGATTACCATCAATTAAAGATTGAGGCGGTTAAAAATTGGGTTTGACCAAGTTCTATGATTGAAATTAGCAGTTTTGTGGGGCTCGCTAGCTACTATTGTCGCTTGTGGTATGAGTTGAGTCCAATTGGTATCTCAACGAAGTGAACTAGACGTCGTAGTCCCGTCTGAAGGGACACAAACAAGTTAATTGGAACTGAGAAAGTTCTAATTGGTATCTGGCCTTAGGGGTCGTATAAGGCATAGACGATCAGTGACGGTTGTCTATGGAACGAACTAATTAAAGAATTTGGATTTATCTGCAAATTGTAACTTCTTGAGTATCGTGGAACTTGTTGCGAAAAAAAGGTCACGACTAAGTTCAATGCAAGGGTCTAGATAATGTACGATGTGATTCGTAAGAAAGATCTGGACGTGTCTTGCGCTTGAGTAATAACCGCGTGAGTGTATCTTGCGGGATATGTGGGTTATGGTGTTGAATTAATGAGAATGAGTTGGATTGTGTATCGTTGGATTGACTCGGGGTAGACAATAATTATCCTAGTTTAGAGGATTATCCTAAATTGCTCAGTAAATTTGAGATCCGTTGGGAGATTTAGAAAAGAGAAAAACCTCAGAAAAATTTATTGCCTGGGTACTGTTTTCATCTGAGCCACTGGGCGGGATCTTTTTGCCAGCGCGAGGCCACCAGAGCGGAAATTCCCCGCCAGAGCGGGACAGGGCGATACAGAACCTCAGCCCTATCTCCTTTGTTTTTCCAGGTCTCCTTATAGTTACCGAATCAAATTTGAACTATCCCCCGCGATCTAATTCAGCGTTCAACAATCGAATATAAGTTATAAAGTGTGTTAAAATTATGGAGAACCTTGGCATATGAGGAGGAAATCAGCGAGGCCATGGAGGCTGGGGAAATGGTAATGCAGGTAGAGGAGTAGTCCAGCCAGGTGAGGAGGTTGCCTATCAAGACGACAGGGCTCAGTTATATGCTTTTTCGGGCAAGACCGAGTTTGAGGGTGTGATGCAGTGGTCACAAGAGCTACTCTTGTTTGTGCCCAGATGGCTATTGTTTTGTTTGATCCGGGTTTTACTTATTCGTATGTGTCAATTCAATTGCCTTGGGATTTGATGTGGTTTGTGATATACATGATGCCCCCATCCATGTTTCCACCCCAGTTGAAGAGTCAGTCATAATCACCCTTATATATCGTGTTTGTCATGTTGTGTTTATGGATTTTCAGACTTGGGTTAGTTTGATTATGCTAGATATGACTGACTTGATATAATCTTAGACATGACTTGGTTGTACCCTTATTATACCGAGCTTAATGGTAATACTAAGCTGGTAACTCTAAAGATACCGGTAGGAAAAGATTAGAGTGGGAAGGGGTGTACAAGCCTAAGCTAGCTAAGATTATATCCTCTTTTCGGGCTAGAAAGCTGGTAGGGCAGGATTGTTTGGCGTAATTGGCTCATATTCGGGATGTTAAGGTCGAATCCCCCTCTATTGAGTCTATTCCTGTGGTGTAAAAATTGAGGGAGCTTAAAGCTCAAATCCAAGGGCTTCTTGATAAAGGTATCATCCATCCTAGTGTTTCCAAGTGGTGTGCTCATGTCTTGTTTGTTAACAAGAAGGAGGGTAGTATGTTGACTGATGATTTTATCTTAATCTATAAATGAGTGGATTGATACCGGAATGACAAGCTTATGGATAATGAAGGTCCCAATGAGTATATATGGGTGAAGGAAATTGAAGTATTTTAGTAAGAAAGTGCGTATAAATTGGGTTAGTCCTCTGAATTTGATGAGTATACTTGTGTTTGAGGTGTCGTGTTGATGAAAAGGTTGACTTTGTAGTGATAGTCAAGGATAACAGAGCGTAATGGTAATATGAGTCGTGATGGATTGTGATGGGATGCAACTATTTAATAAGATTGTTGGTCAAACAAAGTTTGTATAGTAATTACGACTTGCGAGTACCTAAGGTTGTGGTTTTCTAATATTTGGTGTGTAGCGTGGTTGTATGGAAAGTTTTGAAAGATGGTAGGACACCACTCGAGCCGAATTTAAAAGAGCTAGAGTTTTAATGAAGAAAAATATAGTCGAATGTAGTACAACCTTTAGAGAGAGGCGAGAGCAAGAATATTTTATTTGATTCTTAAGGCTAAAAAGGTATCTTCAGAGGGGTAGATGATTGGATTCAGAGACGCGTGATTTCATTTATTTTGTTGTGGCTATGGTAATAGTGTCACAAGTCCCTTAGATTGGTTAAAAACTATTGAAAAGGACTTAAGAAATGATTGTGCAGACATTAGCTTGAGCGTGATGATAAGTGCTTTGTTTTTGTTTTTGAGTTTAGTAATGAGTACGATTGAATTATTGGTAAAAGATATTGTAAGATCGATGGAGATGCGATCGATGATAAGCGGAGATCCATGATTTCATAAAAATCTTCAAGGTACAAGCTAATGTTGAAAGAGAAAGGGATTGTGTTATATGGTGGAAATTACAATTTAGATTTTTCATTGTGAGTCTACATTCGTGGTGATATATTTTGTCAAGGTATGAATTGGCAAGGTGAAGAATGATCAATTGTATCCGGTATTGAGCATGTGAAAGGACTTACACTTGGTTTGAGTCGTAAAGTTTATTATTTTTTATTGTTAAAGTACCTAAGAAAGGTTTCATTTAAAAGTGTTGGTTTATATTAAGGTAAATGGTCGGAATGTTATGATGGTTGTTAGTATTGTGAGTATGATTCACTAGCTATGCTCTCGTGTGCTTTCACTTTTGTGGGTGGATCCCTAGTGGTGGATCAGGGGTACCAAATCCTACGATGTTCTCTTGGTTGAGTAGGAAGATTGGGAATATTTGGTTATTTCGAATGACATAATTGGTGTTGTCTTGGAGTTGTTAAAGTATTTTAGTGGTTCGACATGTACCACTTTGCTTATGATAATTTATAGAAGAGCTACCATGTGTATTGTGGTTGTCCGGTAATCTTAATATTCCTCTAGTCATCGAGGTCATGTATCGATTATGTGTGGTTGAATGTGGGGATCATCGGGTCTAATTCTATTGTTCTTAAGAGGTAATATACAATTACTAAATCTAACATTTCGATAGTGTTGTTGGAGGGGTTGTATGTTGGACATATCCCTCGATGAGTATCTGCTTTCTAAAGATCAAATTTGTTATAACTTAAGCTTATGGGAATTGATGTTGTGGGATGGAGATATTGTTAAGAACTATGATTGTTTGGGTATTATGAGTGTTTGTTGGTTGATTCAGGTTCACTTCTATTTGTAGCGAGTATTGACTTGGAATTTTATCATGCTTAAGTGCTAAAGGATTCGTTTGGATGATTGTATCAAGATCCTTGATAACATGTTGTAGACGTGTGTACGATCAACTTTAGTGGTTGTTGGGAATCATTTTTGTTGTAGTTAAGTTTACATACAACAATATTTATCACTCGAGTATTGAGGTGACTTCATTGAGGCATTGTATGAGAGGATGTGTAGGTGTTCAATTGGTTGGTTTGAGGTTGAAGATGTGAGACCTTTGAGAGTTGATTTGGTGAAAGATGTTCAAGGTAAGGTGAGAAGTATCCAATTTAAGTTTCTAGCAGCCCAGAGACGATAGAAAAAGTATATGGGACAAGTATCCCCATTTATTCGACGATTCAGATACTACTGTATCCTTGCTTTAGCCAGCCTTTCCTAATTAATCACTCGGAGACGAGTGATGGGTAAATTGGTATCTATTGTAACGACCTGTTCCCGTCGTAATAAAAAAGCCAATGGGAAAAGAATTGTGGCCAGAAAACTTTTGAGTAGTAACTTTGGATTTCCTAGCCTAGTCCAGATTTGGACGAAATCGGAGTCAGTGAGGTCTAGGAAAATTTGGTAACAAATGAGATATCGATTAATAAATTTGATTTCATGAATGGATAGCTAAGACGTTAAGGAACCCATACGACTTTACAAAATTGAATTCGGGCGAGTAAAACTCCCGAAAAATGATCTTAGCGTGAATATGTGGTTTTTGAATGTCAAGGGTTAAAGGTGTGTTGTGAAATGGGGGCTTGGAATTCAAATTCCAGCATTCTGTCTCCGTGTATGCCGCTGTAGCGGGATGGGTCCCCCGTAGCGGGACAGACGCAACTAAAAGTTGGAAATAAACTCCAAAATCGTATTATTCTGCAATTTTCAAGCTTGAGAGCTAAGGAACAAACCCAAGGCTTTTCTTAACTGTTTTCCACCATTTTTTAGGCTAAAGGTAAGGTTTTCACTCCCCAAATCCATTTTTCGATCTGTAGAACTTGGTTTCTTGGTTGATTATTGTTGGGGAAAGGTTTTTGGAACTGTTTGGATGGTGGAAAAAGCCCTAATTTGGGTAATGGGATCTTGGGTTGGCCTAAGGTTGATAATGTTGATTATAATCAGGGTAATTAGGCCTCGTTTATTGATCCTTGCGTTAATTGTATGTTTTTAGACCATGAACAAGCGGGAAGAATCTGGAAAGGGAAGATTCAAGTGCCTTAGGGAATTCAAGCTTGGATTCGAGGTAGGTGATGGTTGTGATTTCAGGTTGGTGTGATATACGTTTGTAATTGCTCATTATAATGCATGTATGTATGCGAATATTGCATTATTGATCACCCTAATCGTAAATGAGGATAATTGAATAATTGTATCCCATAAATCACCTCTTGTTGTATGATTGTGAGAATATACATTGTGATTGTGATTGTGGTTTGTTGAATGGATCGATTGCCACGTTCCGGCATAAACATGGGATCGGTTGCCACGTTTCGGCATAAATATGGGATTGGTTGCCATGTTTCGGCATAAATATGAGATTGGTTGCCATGTTCCAGCATAAATATTGGATCGGGTACCACGTTCCGGTATGCTAATAGTTTGGGTGTGGGTTCCATGAAAGGACCATTGAATTGGGTTCCATAAAAGGACCATTGAATTGTGTTGTGTATATACTTGTGATGATTATGTTCATATCTAATGATGATTGATATTGGAAGACGGTATGTTGCTTTAAAATGATAACCAATGTGTATTATTAAGAATGTAGGATATTACATCGATCTTGAAAAGATGACTAATATTGTATATGTTCGGTATAGGCCTGTTTTATAATGTTGTGGTTACTTGCATGTGTTTCACTTATTGTGATAGCTGCGTGATCCTTCCAATACATTGTGGTTGTGTATTGATACTGTACTTGCTCTTTCTTTGTTGAGTACAGGGTATCTTCAGGTGGCTGTTGATAGACTTTAGTTAGGTGACTATTGAGCGTGATCGGATTCAAGTGTGAGCCAGTTCTTTCAGGCTGCTATGGATCTTTCTTGTTTAAGTTCACTCTTTTCGGACTTAGACTTTTGTTAAAGGTGTTTGTTTAGTTTCGGGGTTGTACCCCTTGTTCTTTGACTTGTGGTTCGTAGAGTTTTGGTACAATGACTTTCAGGTTTTAGGGGTTGACTTTTCGCATTTGTTTGGTTAGTTGTTTGTTGAAAACCTTGGAGTTTATGGGGACTCCATTTTTATTGTCATTTAAACCTGCTTCTGTATCTTTAAATGCCTTAGTTTCCATAAAATTTGTTAGTTTGGATTGTAGTAATGGTTCTCCCACCGGAGGGTTAGCGTGGGTGCCAATCACGATGGTCTGGGTCGTGACAGAGTTGTATGTGTGTTGTGCTGCATTCATCTTCATGCAACATATCATTTGTTCATGGAAATATGAAAAAGTGGAAATATACTATCATATGTTATCCCTTTGATGCAGATCCTAGTCAAGGCGATTCTCATTGCGGTTGACTGCATCTGGCGAATTTCTCTCTTTCGGAGTTATGGTGAGATCCATTGATCTCCATCTATCATTTAAGGTTTTTAACTTTCCTTTTGTTGAGATGTATTTCAGATTCTAGAAGATTGAATCAAGATATGATATAAGAAGATTGGATCACATAGTTTTGATTTTCTATTTCTTTTTGTTTCCAAAGTAATTAAGTTAATTAATTACTATATTTTGATCCCACTTTGAAATTAGATAAAGTAAAACCAAGAATGTACGTAGGAAAACAGTCCAATAACATAATATTTTAGTGAAATTGAAGTCAGATATGGCACTTTCAAAGGGTTTGAATTGATTAGACAAACTAAAATCTTCAATTTAAAATCCTATGGACGGCATTCTTTCTCAAAATGACGCACTAAAAACCCTTTAAATTCTAACCATTCAAATAATTAGTTGTATGTGATTAAATAAATGAGTAAAAGGATATCTACATCTAAGAACATATAACAATAAATTAAGTCCAATTACTAATCCGTCAGCAAAAAGGTTTTGTTTGGAAATTGGAAGGCTTGTTAATATATTATTATGTCAATATCTCATTATCTCATATACCTTGTGATATAGAAGTGGGGAAATATGTAGTTTGCTTACCTAATCTTTAATAAAAGGAAAAAAAACATTAACTTGAAATATTTTACACCAAAAGTTCGTTTGAATCATGAAAAGCACTAAAAAGATTAACAATTTTTTAAAAAAGAAAAGAAAAGGGGCTAATATACCCTTCAATATTAAAATCTAGAGCTGATATACTTTTTGTTATAAAAATAGCTCACATTTATATATCACTATTGTTATACAAACAACCAAATATATCCTTTTGATCTAATGACCCAATTTAGATCTGATATATCCCTTCTAGTAGATGATAATTATTTTGGTTGTCAAATTTATTTTTTCACTTGTTTTTTTAAAAAAATTTATCATTGATACAAAAATAAATTATAATATAACCACAAATAATTTTTTGCAAAAAGCTTTTCTTACTTTTTTCTCCCTTTCTATGAGGGGATATTTAAAACTCAAATTAGCCATTGAAATAAAGAAGTATAAAAATTCATGTGTGGAAAAAATCAACTATATCCTAAAATTTGTTAGAAGAATCATATATACCCCTACATGGATATTTTTAAAATATTTTTTAAAAAAAAAATGAATTCAAAGTTAATGTTTTTACTTCCATTAGTTGATAGGAGTATATGTGAGCTATTTTAATAACGGTATGAGTATATGTAAGTTACTTTTACAATGATAAGATATATTGAGCCAATTTTGTGACGAGGATAATGTAACATATCGCACCTAGAAACGACTAGAAAGAGTTTAAAATCTGAAAATACTTATTTTTGGAAAGAATAAGAAAAATCTGGAAAATTTGTCTAAGTTAGAAAAGTGAGTTTTGGTCATTTTCAAACGACCATAACTCCTAGCTCAAGATGAGTTAGGAGTAGTTCTTGATATGGTTGGAAAGACCTTGGGAATATCTTCCCAACGCTACCAAGTTTGCGCGATTTCGATATCGTATGAGTGAGTTATGCCTTTCGGAAGTTAGGTTGTCGGATTGAGGAAAGTCCAAATCCGGATTTAAGGAAGGGCAAACTAGTCTTTCCTCTAATTAATTTCCTAATTCATTTTTAAGGGTTTATTGGGTTAAAAACAGAACTTAATTCAGTTTTGGAAAATTAGAATACGCTTAGGGCTTGGAGAAGAGAGAAAGGAAGAAGGAACGGGAGAAAAAGTCAAGAATTCGCCAAGATCATCCAAGCGGTTCGAGTGGAATTCGTCGGGGGTGATCCTTACAAGGTATGTGAGATCTTTTAGTGATGGGTTAGTTCACCCACACACCAACTTGTTTCAATTCAGCGATTTTGGGTTGTTTACATGTTAAAAAGTGAAGTTCTTGAAGGACATCGTTAAGTTCTTGATTGGTTGTGTTGTTGAAGTTTCTTGTTGATTTGATTCGTGTTTTCGGGTGGATTTTCGAGTTAGATTTGTTGTAAGTTGAGAGTACTAATGACCCCAAGTGTTTGGGGAAACAACTAGGGAAGATTGGAGGGTTTAGAGATGAAAAATGAAGGAGAAAAGTCAGAATTTTCTGGGTAAAAAGGATGGGGCGCCGCGCCAGCCAGCGTGCCCCAACATGTTCTCTGAAGTTTGGGGACTGGCGCCCACAACTCTCAGAGCGCCAAGGACGCCAGTGCACCCCATATTTTCGTACTTGTTCCTAAGTGATGTACCTATGTTTTCTAGTTGATTCCAATACTCTAAGGTACATCTAACCATCATGAAATCATCCATAAACATGAGATCATGAACCTTGAATCCATAATCCAATTCAAGGAAAGTTAAGATCAAAGTCAAAGAAGTTAAGAGTCAAGTCTAGAAGTTAAGAAGCAAGTCAAAGCAAAGTTTCTTAAAGTTTTCAAGGGTCTTTAACAATGTTTTAAATTCATTTTAAGACTCAAGTTTTCAAGTTAAGCAAAGAGTAAAGAGTTGAGTTCATTTCTCAAAAAGCTATTAGGGAAC
>JAJOOR010030199.1:0-15468 GCA_036250505.1 Solanum acaule | reverse complement strand
TGATACGGTTGCTCTAAAATTCGGGTTAGACCCATTTCCCACTCAATTTGACCCCCTGAATAAGAATATGAAGTCGAATTTCCGAAATTATGCACGGAATTTGAGATATATGGAAATTACAATTATAGGTGTTTCCGAAGCACATTTTCGGGCATTTTTGGGGTCGTTTCAAGCACACAATTTAACGTCGCGGCGGGACGCATGTTACTTGATTACTCATACTTCATCAAGTTTGCATTCCTCGACAATCTTCACATCATCAGGGATACCCAAATATGCCTTGATTCTCTGTCCATTAGCTTTAAACCTCTCGTCTTTATCATTCTCTAACTTAATAGCACCATATTGAAACACCTGTGTGACCTTAAAAGGTCCAGACCATTTAGACCTCAGTTTTCTTGGAAACAGGCGCAGTCTGGAGTTGAAGAGTAACACCAAGTCACCAGGAGTAAAGCTTCTTTTCTAAATATGCTTGTCATGATATAGCTTCATCCTCTCCTTATACAGTGCAGACCTCTCATAAGCCCTCAAACGAAACTCATCCATCTCATTGATCTGATCCAGCCTCAAGTTTGCAGTTTCACTCCAATTTAGGTTCAACTTCTTTAATGTCCAGAGTGCTCTATGCTCAAGCTCAACTGGCAAATGACATGCCTTTCCAAACACTAATTGATATGGAGACGTACCAATAGATGTATCGAAAGCTATCTGATATGGCCATAGAGCATCATCTAGCTTCCGTGCCCAATCTGTCCTGTTGGCATTCACTGTCTTTGCCAAGATTGCTTTAATTTCTCTGTTGGAGACCTCCACTTGACCACTAGTCTGTAGGTGATAAGGTGTTGCCACCTTGTGCTGTTTTACCCCATACTTGGTCAGAAGTGCACTAAAAACCTTGTTGCAGAAGTGAGAACCACCATCACTGATAATGGCTCTGGGTGTTCCAAACCTTGCGAATATGTTCTTTTTCAGGAACCAGCAATACTCTTTCCATCACTCTCAGGTAACACAACAGCTTCAACCCATTTGGACACATAGTCCACAACCACCAATATATATTTCTTCCCATATGAACTGACAAAGGGGCCCATGAAGTCAATACCCCACACATCAAACAATTCCACCTCCAGAATAGGTGTCATGGGTAACTCATGGCGCCGAGAGATGGCTCCTTGTCGCTGGCACACATCACAGCTCCTTACTATGTCTACTGCATCTTGATGAATTGTGGGCCAGTAGTACCCACATTGAAGTATCTTGTGGGCTGTTTGAGCACCTCCTTGATGACCACCAACTGGAGATGAGTGATAGGCCTCCAAAATGTGCAACATTTCAGATTTCGGAACACATCGCCTAATTATGTGGTCAGCACAAAACCCTGTACAGATACGGTTCATCCCAAAAGTACTTGCCCACATCATGCAGAAACCTTTTCCTTTGCTAATATGTCATCCCCTCAGGCAACACATCGCTAACCAAAAAATTAACATAGTCAGCAAACTAAGGAATAAGGTCAAGAGAGCAGTTAATACTTGTTCATTCGGGAATGTATCATCTATCTCAAGCTCAATTTCTTCCTTCTTTACAGCCTCCAACCTAGACAGGTGATTAGCTACCTGGTTCTCACAACCTCTCTTGTCCTTCACTTCAAAGTCAAACTCTTGGAGAAGCAGCACCCATCAGATCAGCCTGGGTTTGTCATCTTTCTTTGCCATGAGATATCTCAAGGAAGCATGATCTGTATGAACTATCACCTTAGTGCCAAGCAGGTAAGCTCTGAACTTTTCAAATGCATACACTACAACCAATAGTTCCTGCTCAGTGACTGTGTAGTTTCGCTGTGCCCCATTTAGCGACTTACTAGCATAGTAAATCAGATAGAACATCTTGTTGCGCTTTTGTCCCAACACAACTCCTAACGCAGTCCCGCTAGCATCACACATCAACTCAAATGGCATCGCCCAGTCTGGTCCAATAATCACTGGTGTTGAAATCAACTTTTCTTTTAGGCACTCAAAAGCTTTGAGACATGCCTCATCAAAGACAAATTTCACCTCCTTCTCCAAAAGCTTGCACATAGGGTGTAGAATTTTGGAGAAGTCCTTGATGAAACGCGTATAGAATCCGGCATGTCCTAGGAAGCTTCGAACACCCTTCACACAGATTAGCGGAGGTAACTTTTCAATCACTTCAATCTTGGCCTTGTCGACCTTGTCGACCTCGATCCCTTGTGTCCAAGAACTATGCCCTCCTTCACCATGAAATGACACTTCTCCCAATTCAGCACCAGGTTGGCCTCCTCACATCTCTGTAACTCCCTGTTAAGATTCAACAACAATCATCAAAAGTATCACCTACTACAGAGAAATCGTCCATAAATACCTCCAAAGTGTCTTCCACCATGTTAGAGAAAATGGACATCATACACCTTTGGAATGTTGCTGGTGCGGTACACAGTCCAAATGGCATACGTTTAAACGCAAAGGTGCCATAAGGACATGTGAAGGTGGTCTTTTCCTGATCTTCAGGAACAATTGATAACTGGTTGTAGCCAGAGTATCCATCTAAGAAACAATACCACCCTTTACCTGCCAACCTATCAGCATCTGGTCCATCAAAGGGGAAAATGATCCCTCAAAGCCCACTTGTTAAGCTTCATGTAGTCCATACACACTCGCCATCCAATGACTGGTCTTTGTGGGACTAATTCATTTTTGGCATTTGCCACCACAGTCATACCACCTTTTTTAGGCACACATTGCATTGGACTGACCCAGTGACGGTCAGAAATGGGATAAACCACCCCAGCATCTAACCACTTGATAAAATCTTTCTTAACCACCTCTTCCATAGGTGGGTTTAGTCTCTGCTAGTGTTCATTGCTTGCGCTGCAATCCTCCTCAAGATGAATCTTGTGGGTGTATATACCCGGAGGTATTCCAATTATATCTGCAATGGTCCACCCAATAGCCCTTTTGTACCTTCTCAACACTGTGACCACCTCCTTCACTTGCTATTCATTTAAATCTGCAGCCAAAATCACAGGTAAAGTGTTATTAGTTCCCAAAAATACATACCTGAGGTGACTAGGTAACTGTTTCAACTCTAGCACCGGTGGCTTCTCAATGGATGGTAATTGCAATTAATAGTGAATAGATGTAAATCAGTGATTAAGCTAGACTTTAATGGGAGTAAATTTTCTCTCGAACAATTTACCCCGAATCAAATTGGTTTCTCTTGAACACCAATAACCAACAATGAAGAACAACCTTCGCTTTAGTCCATTCACTCTCTCGAGCTGAATGTGTGGAAAAAGGTTTAGGGTTCACTCTCTCGAGCTGAACCAATGACAACTCAATACCTACAGACCATCGATTCAGAAATTTTGGTTTTAAAACCTATCTCTCAAGCAAGCCAAAAACACGAAGTTAGGATTGTATTTGCAACTACAACCCATTAATTTCAACCACAATTACTGAACGAAATCACTTTTAAACAGCATTTACACTATCATTGTTGTTTGGTTGACTCCAGGAATCTCTTGTGACTTACAGACTGCCACAAAATTCATTAGGTGCTGGTTCGCATCATCACAAGTTGCACCTCTAAACATACCTTTCAAGTTCAGCAATTGGATCATGGTGCTGGTGATTGTGAACTTAACACCTGGAGGTAGTGCAGGTAGCACTATGGCTCCAGTGGCTCCATCTCCGTCCAAGTCAACATCATCTTCTTCATACATCATATGAGCTGGATGTTGAGCTCTACCCCTTGGGGCTATTGGTCGGTGCTTAGGATGGATTACTCCTTCCACCCCTCTGTTCTCATCTACTACCCTAGGTTGATTGAATCTAGCATTTTGCTGGACACCTGGTCTGGGTTGCTGGATACCTGCAGTTTGATGGATATTCCTTGCAGCATCAATCTCAACTTCTAGTCCTAGTCTGTGCCTCTGAGCCTCTAGTTCTTGTGCATTAGCCATCTTTCAAAGAGTTCTCTGAAATTCAGGGTCGTAAGGAAGCAATGGGGCTCCTTTGCTTCTAGTGTTGGGCATGCACAATCTGACTCTCCTGAAAAAGACACAAACACCAAACAAAATGTAAAATTAGGAAATATAACTACAATCGAATAAAATCTAGTAAAACACTTCTGAATTGAAATTCCCCGACAGCAGCGCCAAAATTTGATACGTCCAAACTTACACTTCAATTAAGAAGTGTAAACGGTCGATGTCAATTTACAGAACTCAACTAGAGTTGAGGTCGATCCCACAGAGAATTTCTATACAGATAAGGTTTCACTATCGCGTTTATTCGAATGTTGTTATTATCTCCTAGACAAATAACAAATGAAAGTAAATTGGGTATGGTTGAATTGTTATAATTACCAAAACTTGCAGTCAAATCCAAGCTCAAGACTAACAAACTATTTCGTTGTAAGATTGATTCAATTAATTAAGAGAAACCAGGATTGTGTTCACCATAACATTAGTTCTAGTGTTCTCCCATAATTTGAGTGTCAGGCAAATCAATGTTTACAGAATCCTTGCGAGTTAAATTTATCTAACGCTTCTCAGCCTAATCAGATAATGATCACTCATGTTCTCTTGACCTTAGAGTGTTACTAACATTGGGCCTCGCTTGAAATGATATGGTGTTAAAGATCTTTTCTCTCGAACTCAAGCTTTAACTCCAATTTGTTAATTTAATTCAGTTTTTCCCTAACTGGTATTTTTCTCTCAAACAAATACCAGATACAGGTTCGTCAAATGTGTGCACTCACTAGACTAAACTGATATTGAAAGCTAAAAACTATAGGTTGTACACACAGACTGCCTTTTACTTGTTTTACGGTATCGCAACTAGAATATCGTCATAGATCCCACAACCCCAGTCATGGTATTTAGCCACTCATGCTTTCACATAAACAATAAGTAATTAGGGATGAAAACATATTGAGAAAGACTTACGAAAATAATTAGCAAATCAACAACCACTTTGATAATCTGATAGTCTGAATTCGAATTTCCAACTGATAACAATAATCAAAAATCCAAATATCGGAAGCTGAAAGTAATACCGTGTTCTTAGTCGTATAATGTAAGATAATGAATAATGATCGAAAAATGACCTAAAGTAATTCAAAATAAAATGTTTAAAATGAGTCCTAGTCGAACTAGGACTGAAATGTCAGATGGCTCTACGGCCACTTCTACGATTAGTAGAGGGCTTCACGGGCCATGAAGCCCTCCATGATCTTCCCTTTAACTTTCCCAAAGGTTGGGTCTTTAATGCCTTCACTGTAAAATGCACCACGGGAGCTACAACGGTCCGTAGTGAGGACCACGGCCCGTGAAGTCGCTCGTGGTCTTCACTTGGGTTTCAAACTTCTTTCAACTCTCCCTTGATGTCACACTGGTTCAGCTTCACGGCAAGTACCACGGTCTGTGGTGAGGGCTACGGCCCGTAGAACCCTCTGTGGTCTTCACTTGGTTATTCCTGCTCTTCATCTTCTCAAGGCCCAACATTGCCTTACTTCCACGAGCTCCACTACGGATCGTAATGAAGTTCACGGTCCATGAAATTGGCCGTGAACTTCATTTGGTCAACATCATTTCTGCTTTTTTTTCCGCTTTTCTATACAACCCAGATTCTGCCTACACATTTAACAAACCCATCAAATAATCCAAAAATTCCACTTAATTCTAGTATTGGTT
Organism: Solanum acaule; assembly: GCA_036250505.1. Classification (NCBI taxonomy): domain Eukaryota; kingdom Viridiplantae; phylum Streptophyta; class Magnoliopsida; order Solanales; family Solanaceae; genus Solanum; species Solanum acaule. The sequence continues at coordinate 9,752 of JAJOOR010030199.1, read as the reverse complement.
CATAGTTATTAAGCATCAAATGTGTCACGATTTCGCGGCACATCAATACACAGGAAACTTAGACGACCAAAAGGAGTCGTTAAATATTCTTGTTAATAAATGGTATACTGCTAGTAACAAGGTAGTTGAATCTAAAATTCCTCCTTTAGAAGAAATTAGTCTACCTGTAGACAGTATAATTGTTATTGCCTCACCTTTTAAGATAGATATAGTCGATACTAAAGGAGATCCCATAAATAAAGATATAAACAGAATATTACAACAAAATAATTATACAAATCAACTACTATATGTAGTCTCTAACCAAATTCTTGAAGCCGATAATAAATCAGTTTTTAAGGATAAACCAAGTTCTTCCTATAATGATAAAAATAAAAAACTAGAGACTCATCCAATATTTAAACTACCAGAATTTTCTAATGAGAAATTCCCTAGGTTTCAAGAAAAGCTTGAAATCACGGATGATCTTTTAGAAATAATTAATAAAAAACTAAAGTCTGAATTGAAATTTAACAATCTTAATACCTTATCTAAAAATAATGATAATGATTTTAATAAACTAAGTTCTAATTATTCTATTAAAAAAAATTATTATAAAAAAAACCCCTCTTTTCCGGATATGCAATACGAAGAAAATGAGTTTTTATCTCATACTTTGCATTAGGGAAGAGAAATAGCATAATGGAATATTGATGGACTCGATGTAACGACCGGGTTCCTTCCTTAGAGAAAAGCCAACGTGGAAAATTTTTGGGTCGGAAAACTTTTTTGTAGTAACTTGGGATTTCCCAACCTAGTCCAGATTTGGACGAAATTGAATTCAGTGATATATAGGGAAATATGGTAGCAATTGAATGATTTAATTATGATTTTGATTACATAAGTAGATAGCTAACGCGTTAAGGAACCCGTACGACTTTACGAAATTGAATTCGGGCGAGTAGAACTCCCGGAATTGATCTTAGCATGAACGGGTAATTTCTGAGTGTCGTTGGTTAAAGGCGTGTTGTGAAATGGGGATTTTGGAATTCTTTAAATAACTCACTATTTCGTGCAAGACGCTTTGGCGGTGATTTTGGTCGCCAGGGCGGTGCCGCTGTAGCAGGTAAGTGTCGTTGTAGTGGGCCAGACGCAACTTAAAGTCGTAAATAAACCCCAAAAATTTTTTATTCTATAATTTTCGAACTTGAGAGCTAAGGAACGAACCCAGGGCTTTTCTTGATAGTTTTCCACCATTTTTTAGGCTAAAGGTAAGATTTTCACTCCCTGAATCCATTTTTCGATCCGTAGAACGTAATCTAATGAGTAATTATCGATGGGGGAGGGTTTTGATCTAGAATCCATGGTGGAAACAACCCTAATTGGTATATTGGGATCCTGGGTATGATAGAATTGTTAGTAATCCAGGTAATTAGTGATTGTTTGTAGACCAAGAACAAGCGGAAAAAATCCGTAAAGGGAAGGATCAAGTTTCTTAGGGTTTCAAGCTTGTTTCGAGGTAGGTGATGGTTGTGATTCTATGATTGTGTGATGTATGTTTGTTCTTGCTTCATTATGATACATGTATGTATGCGAATGTTGCTTTATTGATCACATTAATTGTAAATGAGGAAATATGAATGATGAATGCCATGAATCACCTCTTGATTGTATGATTATTGAGAATGTACTTGTGATTGTAATTGTGGTGTGTTGAATGGATCGGTTGCCACGTTCTGGTATGCTAATAGTTTGGGTTTGGGTTTCATGAGAGGACCAATGATTTGTTATAAATGTGTATTGTTGAGCATGTGATAATCGATATTGTATATGTTCGGTATTCTACATGTTTATAATGTTGTATTGACTTGCTTATGTTACACTTAGTGGGATAGCCGTGTGATCCTACTAGTACATTGTGGTTGTGTACTGATACTGCACTTGCTCTTATTTTTGTTGAGTACAGGTAATTTTCCGGTGGCTATTGATAGACCTCGCTTAGAAGATCGGTGATCATTTGAATTCAAGGGTGAGCTAGTTCTTCCAGGCTGCCATGAGTTCTCTTTCGTCTGTGTCCATCATTTCGGACTTAGACTTTTTCTAGTTAGTTAATTAGTTCATTAGTTTGGGGATGTATCCCTTCTTGTTTAGACTTTTGGTTTCTTGTTAGATGTTTTGGTACATTGACTTTCAGGTTCTATGTGTTATTTTCTGCATTGTTTGGTTGTTAGATCTTTTGGAAGTTTATGGGAACTTCAGTTTTAGCTATTTAATTTACTTCCGTAACTTAAAAGCTTTAGTTTTTGGTTTAGTTTCTTGGTTTGGGTTGTAGTAGTGGTTCTCCCACTGGAGGGTTTGGGTGGGTGTCAATCACGACGGTCTGGGTCATGACAAAGTTGGGTATCAAAGCCTAGGTTTATTGATCTCGATGTACCAAAATGAGTCTAGTAGAGCAGTACGGAGACGTCTGTACTTTTCTTCGAGAGGCTATAGGACTTTAGGAAATCTCTCTATTTTCTCTTGTTTCCTTTCGTGCTATAACTTGGGTCCAATTGGTATCTAACCTCCTTCACTCTTCTGTCCGCAGATGGTTAACACTAGGTTCAACGGTGTCAAGCCTGTAGCTCCCGTCAATGCTCCAGCTAAGGACTGTGCAGTGAGAGGTCGCGATCGAGGAAGGGGTAGAGGAAGAGCAAGGGGTAGAGGCCGTGGAAGAGTAGCACCTACTAGGGATGGAGCACCAGTTGAGAATGCTCCTAGGAATGAGGCTCCTCCTACTCACCATGAAGAGATAGACGAGGATGTTGAGATTGAGGATGAGGAGGACATTGGACAAGAGGAAGAGGTGCAAGCTGAGGCTACATGTATTCCTCCCTTAGACCCAGTGTTAGCTTAACAGATTATGTCATTCTTGAAAGGATTGGTTGGTCTTGGAGTGCGTCCTTCTGTTCAAGCAACTCAGGCTCCCGCCCATCCCCATATTGCTAACACTACCCCCAAGATGGGTGGAACAGGAGGTACTAATGCTTTCTTTCGTCCTTTGTTGGGTTCTATTATGACTAGTAATGAGCATGAAATGTTGACTAAGTTTTTAAAGCTAAAGCCTTCTGTATTTCTTGGTTCTGAAAGTGAGGATCCTTTTGAGTTTATTTTAGATTGTTATGAGAGGCTTCATAAGTTGGGAATTGTCCATCAGCACGGGGTGGAGTTTGTGACCTTTCAGCTTTAAGGTGAGGCTAAGCAGTGGTGGAGAGCTTATGTGGAATGTAGATCTTCGACTATACCTCCACTCACTTGGAATCAGTTTCATGCTCTATTCTTAGAAAAGTATGTGCCCTGGACTTTGAGAGATCGTAAGAAGGATGAGTTCATGACTTTGGAGCAAGGTGGTATGTATGTGGCTGTTTATGTGGCCAAGTTCCATGCATTGTCTAGATATGCTATGCAGTTGGTGACTACTGAAGAAGTGAGGATTCGTCTGTTTGTTAGGGGACTGAATTCTGAGTTATAGGTATTGTCTGTCCATATGACCTCTGCAGGAAAAAGTTTTAATGAAGTGAAAGACTTTGTGAAGAAAGTGGAGGGGGTGAGGTGAGACGGACAGGCTAAGGCCTTGGCTAAGAAATCCAAGAATTCCGGTAACTTTCAGGGGACCTATTCTAGAGGATCTGGTAGACCAACACTTGCAGCCCAACCAATTTAGTCTGATATGTCCGCGTCTACATGTAATAATTCTGGAACTCCACCTCAGAATTTACTTCAGGATAGCCAGGGAGTCGCGCCTTCGGCGGGCAGCAGACCATCTTTTGATTGCACTTGTTATAATTATGGAGAACCTGGGCATATGAGGAGAGATTGTCCCCACCCACACATGTTGGATTACGTGTAGCAGCAGTCTAGGGCAGTGGTACCCATGGTGAATGGTAATAATGGTCGAGGGCATCCACAAGGTGGGCGATGAGGTAATCAGCGAGGCGTGAAGGTAGATAAAATGGTAACGCAGGCGGGGGTAACGTACAAACAGGCAGCAAAGTCACTCGACATGATGATAGGGCTTAGTGTTACGCCTTTCCGGGCAAGAATGAGGCAGAGGCGTCGGATGTGGTGATCACAGGTACTATTCTTGTCTGTGACCGGATGGTTATTGTGTTATTTGATCTGGATTCTACCTACTCTTATGTATCCGTACAATTTAACTCCGAGTTTGATATGATTTGTGATGTACTCGATTCCCCTATCCATGTTTCTACCTCAGTTGGAGAGTCTGTCATAGTCACTCATTTCTATCGTGTTTGTCCTATTTTGTTTATAGGTTTTCAGACTTTGGCTGATTTGGTGATTTTGGATATGACTGACTTTGATAATATCTTAGGCATGACTTGGTTGTCCCCCTATTATGTTGTGTTAAATTGTAATACTAAGTCTGTAACTCTAGAAATTCTGGGAAGGGAAAAATTAGAGTGGGAAGGGGTGTACAAGCCTAAGCAAGCTAAGATCATATTCTCCATTCGAGCTAGGAAACTGGTAGGGCAGGGTTGTTTGGATTATTTGGTTCACATTCGGGATGTTGAGGTTGAGTCTCCATCTATTGAGTCTATTCCTGTGGTGTCAGAATTTAAAGAAGTGTTTCCTACTGATTTGCCTGGTATGCCTCCGAATAGAGATATAGATTTCTGCATTGATTTGGAACCTGGTACCCGCCCCATTACTATTCCTCCATAACGCATGGCTCCGACAGAGTTAAGAGAGCTTAAGGCTAAAATCCAAGAGCTTCTTAATAAATGATTTATTCGCCCTAGTGCTTCCCCATGGGGTGCCCCAATTTTGTTTGTTAAGAAAAAGGGTGGTAGTATGAGAATATGTATAGATTATTGGCAATTGAATAAGGTAACCATTCGAAATAAGTATCCATTGCCTCGAATAGATGATCTTTTTGACCAATTGCAAGGTGCATCAGTCTTCTCTAAAATTGATCTAAGGTCTGGTTACCATCAATTAAAAATTAGGCCTGAGGATGTGCCCAAAATGGCGTTTAGAACCCCCTACTACGAGTTTCTGGTTATGTCGTTTGGATTGACTAATGCGTCTGCAGCTTTCATGAGTTTGATGAATAGTGTGTTCAAGCCATTTCTTGATTCGTTTGTTATAGTCTTTATTGATGATATCTTGGTTTACTCGAAAAGCGAGGAAGAGCATGCCGACCATCTTCACATTGTTCTGGGTGTTCTTGGGAACCAAAGGTTGTATGCAAAATTTTCTAAGTGTGAATTTTGGTTGACTTCTTTTGCATTTTTGGGGCATGTAGTTTCGAAAGAAGAGGTAATGGTAGATCCTCAAAATATTGAGGCGGTTAAGAATTGGGTTCGGCCTAGCTCTGTGATGGAAGTTAGGAGTTTTGTGGGGCCTGCTAGCTATTATCGTCGTTTTGTGAAGAACTTTACTTCTATTGCCACTCACTTGACTAATTTGACCAAAAAGGAGGTACCATTTGAATGGATTGAAAAATGTGAGGTGAGCTTTCAAAAGCTCAAAACTCTTTGGACCACCGCACCTATTCTAGCATTACCGGTGAAAGGTAAATATTTTATTATTTATTGTGATGCTTCGCATTCTAGCTTGGGTGCTGTGTTGATACATGATAAGAATGTTATAGCTTATGCATTGTGTCAATTAAAGGTGCATGAGAAGAATTATCCAACGCATGATTTGGAGTTGGAAGCGGTAGTATTTGCTCTTAAGATCTGGCAGCATTATCTTTATGGTGTCAAGTTTAAGGTGTTTACTAATCATCGTAGCGTACAACATGTGTTCACTCAAAAGGATTTGAATTTGAGACAGAGAAGGTGGACGGAGTTACTCAAGGATTATGACGTGACCATCCAATACCATCCGGGCAAGGCTAAAGTGGTGGCGGATGCATTGAGTCGAAAAGTGGTAAGTATGGGTAGTCTAGCTTGTTTGAGCGTATCCAAGCGACCTTTGGCTAAGGAAATTCAACATTTGGAGTCTAACTTCATTCGATTGGGCATCTCAGAGAAAGGAGGGGTGTTAGCTAGCATTGAGGTTAGGGCCATGGTCATTGAGGAGATCAAGTCCAAATAATTTGAGGATGAAAACTTGAGTGAACTCAAGAAGAAGATTGCGGTTGGTAAAGCACAAGAGACCACTCCTGATGCAGAACGTGTGCTCAACTTTAAAGGAAGGATATGTGTTCCTCGAGTTGATGACTTGATTCAAAAATTGTTGACAGAATCCCATGGTTTGTGATATTCTATCCATCCAAGTGTGACCAAGATGTATTGAGATTTGAAGCGAATTTATTGGTGGCCGGGGATGAAAAAAGATGTAGCGGAGTTTGTGGCTAAGTGTCAAAATTTCCAACAAGTAAAGTATGAACATCAAAGGCCTGCAAGTTTGCTTCAGAGAATACCAATTCCAGAATGGAAGTGGGAAAGGATAGCCATGGATTTTGTGGTTGGTCTTCCAGAGACTTTGGGAAAGTTTGATTCTATTTGGGTAGTGGTTGACAGATTGACTAAGTCAACCCATTTTATTCCGGTAAGAACAGATTATAATGTTGAACAATTGGCTAAAGTGTATGTGAAAGAGATAGTAAGGTTGCATGGGGTGCCCTTTTCTATCATCTCAGGCTGTGGTACCCAATTCACATCCAAGTTTTGGAGAAAGTTACATGATGAATTGGGCACACAACTCACTTTTAGTACAACCTTCCATCCACCGATAGACGGACAATCGGAAAGGACCATTCAAGTATTAATTAGAAGACATGTTGAGGGCATGTGTGATTGACTTTGGAGGACATTGGGATAAGTTCTTACCTTTGTGTAAGTTCTCTTATAATAATAGTTATCACTCTAGCATTGATATGGCGCCATTTAAAGCACTTTATGAGAGAGGATGTAGATCACCCATAGGATGGTTTGAGGCTGGAGATGTGAAACCTTTGGAGGTGGACTTAGTGAATGATGCTCAAGATAAATGAGGAGTATTCAAGCTAAGCTTCTAGCCGCCCAGAGTAGACAGAAGAAGTATGCAGACCATAAGGTAAGAGATATGGCATTTCAGACTGGTGAAAATGTTCTTCTTAAGGTATCACCCATGAAAGGGGTGATGAGATTTGGCAAGAAGGGCAAGTTAAGACATCGATACATTGGTCCCTTTGAGATTCTGGAGTATGTAGGGCCCGTGTCTTATAGGTTGACCTTACCTCCTAAACTATCGGGAGTTCATTCGGTATTTCATGTGTCCATGTTAAAGATATATCATGGTGATGGAGATTACATCATTAAGTAGGACTCGATTGTATTAGACAAAGACCTCCAATATGAGAAGGAACCGATTGCAATTCTTGATCGTGATGTGCGTAAGTTGAGGACCAAGGAGATCAAGTCCATGAAAGTTCAATGGAAGCATCGTTCAGTTGAGGAAGTTACTTGGGAAACTGAGAAGGACATGCGAGACAAGTATCCCTAATTGTTTGTCGATTCAGGTACTACCCCATTCCTTCCTTAGCCTATTTTTCTTAAGTTTATCACTCGGGGACGAGTGATGGGTAAATTGGTATCTATTGTAACGACCAAGTTCCGTCATTATAGAAAAACCAACAGGGAAAATTTTGGGTCGGAAAACTTTTTCGTAGTAACTTGGGATTTTCCAACCTAGCCCAGATTTGGACGAAATCGGAGTCAGTGAGTTCTAGGGAAATCTGGTAGCAATTGGGTGATTTAATTATGATTTTGATTTCATTAGTATATAGCTAACATGTTAAGGAACCCGTACGACTTTATGGAATCAAATTCGGGCAAGTAGAACTCCCGAAATTGATCTTAGCGTGAAAGGTTGTGAAATGGGGGTTTTTGAATTCTTTAAATAACTCACTATTTTGTGCAAGCCGGTTTGGCGGTGATTTTGGTCGCCACTGCGGGGACGCTATAGCGGGCTAGTGCCGCTGTGGCGGGCCAGACGCGACTTAAAGTCGTAAATAAACCCTAAAAACATTTTATTCTGCAATATTCAAACTTGAGAGCTAATGAACGAACCCAGGGTTTTTCTTGACAGTTTTCCACCATTCTTGAGGCTAAAGGTAAGATTTTCACTCCCCGAATCCATATATCGATTCGTAGAACGTAATCTAATGAGTAATTATCGATGGAAGAGGGTTTTGATCTAGAATCTATGGTGGAAGCAGCCCTAATTAGGATATTGGGATCATGGGTATGATCTAAGGTTAATAGAATTGTTAATAATCTGGGTAATTAGTGATTGTTTATTGATTCCCGTATTATATTGATTGTTTGTAGACAAAAAACAAGCGGAACGAATCTGAAAAGGAAAGGATCAAGTTTATTAGGGTTTCAAGCTTGTTTCAAGGTAGGTGATGGTTGTGATTCTATAATTGTGTGATGGATGTTTGTTCTTGTTTCATTATGATACATGTATGCATGCGGATGTTGCATTATTGATCATAGTAATTGTAAATGAGGAAATATGAATGATGAATGTCATGAATCACTTCTTGATTGTATGATTATTGAGAATATACTTGTGATTGTGGTGTGTTGAATGGATCGGTTGCCACGTTCCGGCATAACTAATTGGGATCGGTTGCCACGTTCCTGCATTAATATGGGATCGATTGCCACGTTTCGGCATAAATATTGGATCGGGTACCGCATTCCGGTATGCTAACAGTTTGGGTTTGGGTTCCATGAGAGGACCAATGACTTGTTATAAATGTATATCTATCATCCATCCATCCATCCATCCATCCATCCATGGTCTATCTATCTATCTATCTATCTATCTATCTTCGTATTATATTGTAGTATCTATCTATCTATCTCCGCATTATATTGTAGTTTCTCTTGTGGGAATTACATCACATTTTGTATTAGAATTAATGTGTTTTGTATCATGTTTGCAGGAAATAAGCTTGGACGTGGAAGTAGGAGATGACAGTTGAAAATCTGCAGAAGGAGCCACCCACGAAGTGACCTACGGACCATAGGTCAAGTCATGGTCCGTCGATGGGTGGCGTAGATGGAGCATCAGGGAAGTATTGACCAAGTGTGGAACTACGGATGCAAGTGACGGGCTGTAGGGCGACTCACAGGCCGTCCTGCACATCCGTTGAATGTTTCAGAGAAGTTGAAGTTCCAGTACCTGATGAAGTTTCTAAGTATGGAGCCATGAAAAGTGATCCACGGACCATAGGTCAACTTACGGTTCGTACTGCACATCCGTCATTTGTATCTGAGAGTGAAGGTTCTAGCCTCTACAAGAAAAAGTCTAAGTGTTGACCTACGGACCGTATGTCAATCCACGGTCCGTAGGTCGAAGTCGTCGAATGAAGCCGCGTCCAGAAAGTTTATTTCCTTATTTCATTTTCTTTATGTTTAGGACATGTTTTTCTATATATAGGGCATGTAAACCGCGTTTTTGGGGGTTAGACATTATTATTTTATTTCTAGTTTTTGGTTTTGGAGATTAACTTGTAACTTTGGCAATTGTTGATTTCCTAAGTTCGTTTTGAAGATTTTAACTTTGCAATTCAAGTTGGGATTTTGGATTTCTTCTACTCTAATCGTAAGTTCATGAATTCTGTTTATCAAAATATGAATTGTGTTCTTTTTAGCATGAGTAGCTAAATCCACAACTAGGGTTGTGGGAACCATGATCAATTAACAATGTATGAATAATAACTAAGTAATTCCCGAATAGTGTTCATGCATGTATCATTAATTCTTTTGTTT
>JAJOOR010030198.1:0-10815 GCA_036250505.1 Solanum acaule | reverse complement strand
CCCCCCCCCCCCCCCCCCCCCCCCCCCCCCCCCCCCCCCCCCCCCCCCCCCCCCCCCCCCCCCCCCCCCCCCCCCCCCCCCCAGTTCTCTATCTTTTGCCAGAAATTTTGGATTATTTGTTCCAACTTTTGGAATATAAAAATTCTTAATACAAAGCGTTTGTTATCGTCTCTTTTTCTTATTCGATAACAAAAAATAAGAGGGAGCTAGGTGTGACGTGGACACCTAATACTTAGGTAGTATTACACAATCCTTTATTTAATAGGATATGCTATTAAATCTCCTTTGTCAAAAAAATTATATTAACAAAGGTAAAAATCAGTTGTTTTTAAAAAAAAATTATACATAAATTGTTGAACTCTCTCGATATAAAAAGATGATTTTATACAGCGAAAAAGAGAGTTAATAAATTACTTTTAAGTCATACGTTCAAATCTCATGTGTAAATACCATTTTAGTGCTTTTATTTTAATCCCGTTATACAAATTTTTGATTTTATCATATATTCATGTGACATGAAATTGAATTAGTTGGCTGAGTGGATTCTGAATATTGGATGAATATAAAAATAAAAATAAAAAAGTGGATAATTAAAGGTGGCAAATTAGGACTTTAATTCTACTATCAAGGTTAAAACATATTTTTTCAAAAAGGGGTGGCAAAGTTGGACTTCATGGTTAAAAAGAATTAAAAAAAAAAGTGGCAAATTAGGACTTTAGAAAAAGAACCCCTTTTTCGATAGAAGCAATGACTATCTATTGCCAATTGTGATGGTTGAGATGGACTTAAATGGAGCGATATTTTGATGTAAACACTGAACGTAAGTAAACATAATACTTCCATTTGTTGATGTTTTCATTTTTTTTTAGTTGAAAATGATTCTAGTATTAAACAAGTCCATTCATTTTGGTTGGAACGTCTATTAAATAAAGGAAAAATCTTTTTGGCCAAAATTTTTGGCCAGAATGATATTTTATCTATCTTGTTTACTTTTTAAAATATTTTTACCCTTTTAACTTTAATACATTTTAATTAAAAAATGAAAAAAAAATCAGTTTATTTTAAAATTAAAAAAATATTATAATTTTTTTTTTATTTTCTAATTAAATTTTGACTAAATTTTTTGACCATTTAACAATAAGCTTTTATTATTCACGGACTTCATGAAAGAGCAGAATCAAGTAAGGTCTGCCATGTACATTTGTTGTCATGTTTTGGGCTCTATGCAAATGGACCAGACCTGCAAATATAATAACATTTTTTAAGTCATGTACTAAAGTTTTGACTCGAAAAGAAATTCTATACAACAATTATAATTTATAATTTAAAACATACTTCGATACCGTGTAAAAGCACAAATGCATGAACCTCACACACATATAAATGCATGAACTTCAAAAGCACAAAATATTTAAATTTTAAACGTGTTTTGTCTTAAGTTTGCTTGCATAAACAATTGCGTAATTTTAGGAAAAATTTACAACTTCAGAAGTGGATTTGTGCGACTTTAATCGTATTTTTCGGAAGTTAATTTTAAAGTGGCTAAACTTTATTTTAAAAAAAATTATACTTAATAGCTATGGCTTAAATGGCCCCCCTAAATAAAATCGATAAATTATCTTATTAGACATACATCACTATCATGTATACTAATTTTACCTCTAGTTTAAAACAATTACATATATTACCACTTTTAATATTTTATATCATATATTATTGAATATATAATCAGATACTCACGTCTCTTAAAATTAGGATTGATTGATTACAAGCAATATCTTTGGCTGGAGAAGTGAGAGGACGCTGGACAACTTTTAGAGTTGGAAGATAAATCGTTCATCTCGACTTCTAAAATCAATGGATACATGTATCTCACGAGTAATGATACATGTATCTCAAAGTCGAAGTATTCGAAACTTTAAGATACAAAGGAAGGAATTGAGGAAGAAGATGAAGCTTACAATTACAGAATAACTGTGGTTTATAATTTCGTTATTTTAGGAAAACTTGTTAATTAAGGAAATAAGTTACACCCCTTTAATTCAAAGTAATAAATCGTGTATCTCGACTTTTAACATGATGGTTACATGTATCTCGCGAGTAATGATACATGTATCTCAATTACTCCTCTAATTAAGGAAGTAACTTACAACTAATTAATTTAAATAAATAAAATATATATCTCGATCGGCAAACTCATGTATCCTAAGCACAAAATATGATAAAGAGAATAATATTTGAAACTAACGGAATTTATGTAGTTTGCCCTTATATTATCCTCAAATATTTTAGATGCTACTAATTAAACGTCACAATTTGATAAAATAAAATAAAATCATTACTATTCCATAGATTATTAGAATAATAAAGCATTATAATACTTCAACTAATCATAATTAGAAACGTTTAACTTTCTAAAGAACAACAAGACAACCTGTCACTCCCATTTCCGATTAATAAACAATAATAATAATACAGTAATAAAATGTCTGATTAGCTAATCACCTTGTCCTGATCCTTATCATCATTGTTCACTTTTCTAAAGATAGATTTTTACTTTGAACAATCACTTTTAATTTATCAAAAAAAAATATTTTTTTTTTCAGATTTAATATTATACATCAATAAAATGAAAATAATATGGTAAAATAATCATGTCAATCATTATTTTTTATTGTATTTATCAATTAAAATGTTAAATAAAAGTGAACTGAGGGATAGCTTAGTGAATCTTTCTCATTGTATGGTTGTCATTATTATCAACACGATCTGTCAAAGTTGCCTACAACATTAAAATTTATTCCACTTAAAAAAGAATAACATCAAAATAACAATAAAAAAGGCATTGGTTGTAACAAACAGAAAGTTTTTATGTTTATTAAGTACAATATGAAAACTATTTTATATCTACACCAATCACCGTTAACTATTTATTTTTTTTGGCAATTAAAAGACTTAATAATCACCAAGTGAAAAATTACAAAACTAAGGGAGACAAAAATAGTATATATATAATACATAGGATTAATTATTTATTTATTTTTCGCTGATATTTATAGATTTTGAAACTTTAATTAATCCACATCTTCTTGATTATTTATTAATTAGGTAGATAATGTTAGTTGATAAGAGTTGCCAAAGGAGACTTTAGCTCAATTAGTCAATTATTTTATTCATCTATGTATATTTTAAACACCAGCTGGTAGCTAAGAGGTCATGATTTGATTAATTATCAATGCTTGGTGAAATTTGATTGCATTTGGTATTTATACATAATCGATCTTTGTAACAATATTTGTGCGGCTATAAAAGCTTATCATTCAGGTAAAACGTGGAAATAGTTCACGTTAGATTGTTTTCAAATTAAGAAAAGTGTCGTTCTTTTCTAAATGGACTAATGATGAGAAAAGAGATAGTTTGTCTTATTTTTGAAATTACAAATCCCGCTTAGGAAACTATTTTTTTTCAATCTAGTGTCTGGCACTCACATTGATGCCTGACTAATTCGAAGTTGTGTCACTTAGGCCCCATCCGAAGGAAAACGCCCCCTATTAAGAATTTTTTTCATACCCAATATTCAAACATGAAATTTCTAATTAAGAGAAGAATAGTTCAATCCGTTGCACCAGTTTTGTTGGTCCCACTTAGGAAACTTACATGTAAAATATTCATTGGTTAACCTAGTTATATAATTGTGTAAGAGAGAAAAAAAAAATTACACTAATTTATATAAGCTACTAGATCTCTTCATATTATAGGTGTAAGAAATTTCTACGCTGATAATATATTTAACTTAAATTCTTTTTAAAAAAAAAAATATATACACGACTATTCTATTTTTTAATATATGTACACGACTATACTATTAAATTAAATTAAAAGTTGTTTCTTTATTATCTCATTTTCTTTCTCTATTCTATGAAATGATCGCAAAATATAACTTTTGAACAAAAGCTCCAATAATAACAATCATGGAGTTTCATGATCATTTTTCTCTACAACAACAAAACGTCGATGACGACGTTTCGGATCAATCGATGAATTTCTCCGTAAAGCTAAGTCAACAATATAGGGATGATGTCAATAACAACGAGCACAACAACAATAATAATAGTAACGTTTGGGATCAAAGCGAGAAATATAAAGCAGATATTTTGAACCATCATTTATCGGAACAGCTTCTTTCTGCACACGTGGCTTGCCTGAGAATCGCGACTCCGGTGGACCAGTTACCGAGGATCGACGAGCAGTTGACGGAGTCACAAAATTTGGTGGCAAAATATTATGTTGTTGGTCAAAGTCAACGGTCTCTTGATGATAAAGAACTTGATCAATTTATGGTAATTTTACTATTTTTAAGAACTTGATCTATGACAAATTCATGAACTTTTTTATGATGTTTAAGATTTAATATATCGGTTGTTTTATAAGAAATTTTATACTGTCAGATTATCTTGATTTGTTGTAACAGATAATCTGTCTTGTTTTTAAGATTAAATCTCACAATTTAGGATGATTTTGGTGTAAAAATTGCGAAAAAGACTTCCTAGCTTGTTCTTGTCGGCAAGGATCAACTAGTGTCCCCGTGTGAAAAGTCCTTTCTTGAAAGAAGTCATAAATAGTTCATGTCCATTATTTATACTATTATTTATAAGTTATGTCTTATGTCTAGCGGATGGTGAATCCTATCTAGTATTGAAATTAACTTTGAGTATTTTTTCGGTTGTCAAGAAAGGGTTTAGTGGCTATAACTTAAGCTCTTAATATATATTTGTATGTACAAAAAGTACTATTTTTCGAATGATGTTCAACTGACTGACCTTTAACATACTTTACTATATTGAAGTTTCGATATTTTGTGGTTGTTTCAAACCTCAACAAAGGAATAAGAGGGTTGATACATAAGGTTTTTTGTCATTTCGATTGATGTATATAACTTAAAACTTTTTTTGTTAATAATTATGATGTAGGAGCATTATGTTTTACTGCTCTCTTCTTTTAAAGAGCAACTGCAACAACATGTTCGTGTCCATGCAATGGAAGCTGTCATGGCTTGTTGGGATCTTGATCAATCTCTACAAAATTTAACAGGTAATTAATATAACCATCTTTATCGGTTCAACTGAATTCAGTATTTTCACTACAAAATATATATAGACATACTAATTAATACATTTAAATCCTATGTTTTCGAAGAGTCTTTTAACCCTATTAGAAATTCTTATGCCAATAAGAAATATAGAGAACTTTTAAACGCAGAACATGATTGATGTAGAAGGCAGATTCAGGATATGAAGTTTATGGATTTATAGTCAAATATTTCTTAACATTTTGTATATTTCTTAATACATATAGAAAATCTAGACAAAAGATTTTGGGTTCCCGTGAATCCGCCCCATATTCATGATCAATAATGATCCATATAGCCGACCCCAACTTATTTAGTACTGAAACATATATAATTGGTGATGTATCAAATTATGAACTCGTAATTTCATAATTACATCGAGTTCAAGAATACTAATACTTACTGATTGAACTCATCAAGTTTAAATTCTCGACACGTGATAGGGGTATCATCAGGAGAAGGTACAGGTGCAACCATGTCAGATGATGATGAAGATAATCAAGTAGAAAGTGAGACATATTGTCATTATAATGGAATTTTAGATGGACAAGAAAGTAATGGTTTTGGTCCTCTTGTACCTACTGAAAATGAAAGATTTTTAATGGAACGTGTGAGGCAAGAATTGAAACAAGAGTTCAAACAGGTAACGATTTACTATGTCTTTGTGGATTTAGGACAAGTTCTATATGTACGTTCAGTTGAATTCAGTACTTTCGGTTATATATATATGTGTAGTTAAACATCTTGTGGTTGCGTCAATTAAAAAATAGTATTCAATTGAAAAATCAAAGAAAGACCTATTCCTTTCGACTTCATGTTTTCTTGATTTTTACATAAGGTAGATATTGCTTATTTTTCATTTTCCTTAAGGATATAATAACTAGAGTCAAATTTTGATTTGAAAAGAAAATTTTTGCTTTTATTAGCTGGAGTTGAAATTGAGATTTTTGCCTATCCTCCTATTTTGCAAAAATGGAAACTTAGGTAAGTGCTTTCTAAACATATGTATAAAAAGAACATATTTCATTTACTTTAGCCCTTTCATGCTTGAAAACCAAGACTGAGAAAGCTCAATCAATAAAGAGTATTTTAGTGGAATGACTTAACTTACTCCCCATACGAGACCGGAAAGGAAGCTAGTTCAAGTGTACTCGTAATTCTTTCTAAACAAAAAGTTGGAAGTCTGATCTTAATGCATTTTAAAAACAATTCTATTTAGAAAAAATATTTTAATAAGATAACGCTCATTATAAATTTATTGATTCTAAATCTTGAATTATATTTTTTTTGTTAATTAATATTTTATTTTATTTTTGGTTTTCTAGGATTACAAGGGGAAGATTGTTGACATTAGAGAAGAAATTTTAAGAAAAAGAAGAGCAGGAAAGCTGCCTGGTGACACTACTTCTGCCTTAAAAGCTTGGTGGAAATCACATTCTAAGTGGCCTTATCCCACAGTAAGTACTACTATACACTTTAAGTTACGGGTTCGAATTGTGAAATTAGTTGTTGGTGTCAGTCGTCAATTAGGCGGTCCACATTATGCGCCTTCTTGGGGAACGGGCAAATGTAGACATAAAGTTGCGGGTTCGATAGACTAGCACTTGAAATTATTATTGACGTAGAATTTAGAAATCATTTTAAAGTTCAAATTTTGAATTCGTTTATGTTTCAAGGTGCAACCTTTCAGTATACCATAATTTGTTTTATTGTTAACTAAAAAATTTAACACATAATTTATGTAAGATTTGTTAGGCATTGAACATGCTTAGGACGTACAATGGGATGCTTAGAGCGCAAGTCTCACAGAACTAAGCCCCACACGGGCCACACATGAGTCTCGGGGCGTCTTGTTAGAGCTCTCCCCCGGGGCGAGTTCCAACATTGCGTGAATATGGGATGCTTCGTGCATCGGATTGTGTTATTATAGTGCATAAAACTTAACTTTCTTGTTGTTTATGTTACTTGTGTATAGGAGGAAGATAAAGCAAAATTAGTGAAAGATACAGGATTACAATTAAAACAAGTCAATAATTGGTTCATTAACCAAAGGAAAAGAAATTGGCACTCTACTCCATCATCATCTTCTACACAAAAAAGCAAACGCAAAAGGTAGATTTATTTTTACTGATTAATTAATTAATGTTACTCCAAATAATATATTTTACTAACTTTATCCTAATATTTTGGTAAAAATTATATAGTGCAGGTGAAAAATCAAGGAATGATCACTTTACATGACAGGGAGAAGTGAGAACATCATGTATTAAGGGGAACTTAAAAAGAATATGTTTGATACGACGAAAGTCATTTTCTGTTCTATAAAATACTTTTGATGTTCGATTAGTGAGACGGATTTTCAACTTACAAGTTGCGAGTGCATGTTCATTCAATGTTTCAAATTTAGACTTTATATGTATATATACAAATGTCGGATGAACTTAAAGTGTTAGATTTTGATTTAAAATGGTTGTTGTTTTGATGTGCTATACTTTTGTCTATCGGAAATCTAATATTTGAAGCTCTTAAGGTTTTTATAGCAATCTCAATTTTTAAGTAATAACTGGGTTCATAGTAATTAAATATTCACTGAATTTCTTAATATATAAACTATAAAGTCTAAATAAAAGTTACTAGGATTCACAATTTCACATGAATCAATAAACAACCCTCTAGCTTCGTCCAATCAAAGACACATCCATGGATTTAAACTTCATGAGCTCGAATCGAGATTCCACCACAACTCTTCTAATTTATTGGAACGAAAAATTCATTGTTTATACGTATTTGATGAAAATTTATTTATATAGAATCCAAGTAAAAGCTTTCGAATGATAAGGACTCCTTTATCTTTTATTTTTAATGGGAGTATTTACCCCAATGTGTAATCGTGACACGAATTCAAATTTAATCGAACTTTAATGCACATACCAGTACGAATGGAAAATAATAAAAAAGAAGATAGTACTCTAGTTATATTAGTAACATTTTCAATACTTTTAAAATAAAAAAGTGTCACAAACCATTTTTGCTCTGTTTTTGAGCAATAACAGGGACAGCGAACCTAGCTGAGAAATTACACAAAAGCCCATCTTCTTCCCCACGAGCTCCATCATCAAAATTCAGAGCATAACTCTGAGCATCATACTGAAATTGAGCTTTCGATTTCTTCGAATTACGATTCATTTTTCTTAATAAATTCTTCAATATCACCAGCCATGACTCTCTGTGCTCTGTTTCATGATCTTGTAGCAGAGATCTGCTGTGAACTTCATGGCCTTTGCCCCAATTGAAGCATGAAAACTTTAAACAACTACACAGTCCACATCCAGTTGGAGAAGATGATGAATCGTAGTAGTAATTAGGAATTTCGGTTTCTTGTTTGGAATCGGTAATGGGAATATAACTATTCATGATACTCTTGTTTTTTCTTCTTACTCAGAAGTTTGAGTTCAAATTTTGATTTCGAGCAATGAATGAGAAATAAAAAATATGTATGTAAGGTGTGTGAAGACGGAGTATATATATATGTCGGCTTTTAATCAGAACTCTTGCGTTTGGACTAAGAGGACTTTTGAATCAATTGAATTCAAAATGAATATCGAATACCGAATGAAAACGAGAAATAATATGTTTGTATGTGTTGGGAGGAGAGTGGATGAAAGAGGAGAATGATTGGAATTTGAGAATTGGTGAGTGTTTACTTATATATTGTATTTGTTTGTGCGTGTGGGATGTGTGTGAAGGGATAAAAAGGGAGTGAGAAGAGGAAAAGTGGTTGCAAATTAAAGGAAGATTTAAGAAATATTAAACCAATAGGAGTAAAAGGAAGGTTCCTATTTTTTAAAAATAAATAAATAAAATCTATTGTGCCATTTACTTTAGCAAAAAATAAAACCTAATTGGAAAAGGATAGTTGTTTTTCTTTTTTTATATCCACATAAATAAAGAAAAAAAAATGTGTGTAGGTCAAAAATAATTATTTGGTCCGGAGAAATAGGTTAAAGATTGATATACACATAGCCAAATTATAGTTGAAAAGGCTATAACAACTTTCATTGTTATAATGGAATGAATAAAATCTCCTCGTTCATAAATTAAAGATCTCAAATTTAAATTAAAGAACATTTCTTTACTCTCTTTTTTGGGGTGTTTGACTTAGATTATGACTAGAAGAGCTATATATTATTTTGTAGTATAATTCAATATATAAAACATTTCCTAACAAAAATGACTCTATATCTCGAATCGAGACTTTGATTAAGAATGTATACCGTGTGGCCGGCAAAATAAATATCTCATCAGTTAGGTATAGTAATTACCACAAGTCTTCAAAGCAAAGTAGAATTAAAACAGCGTTGGCAGTATTCTTGTCTACAACGTGTGGAATGATAAATGAGTGTATGATGCATTTCATTAATTAATTTTTTGCTTTCATGTTGACGTGACATATTAATATTTTCTTGAAAAATAATATGAAGAGAAAAATAACTTCAAGAGATCATAAAACCCTTGTATAGTTGACAATTTTATTTATGATTTAGATATGTTTTTTAATTTTTTTATTAATGTGTTTGAGTGAAGCTAGCCGGGTGGAGGGGTCTAATTATAATTAGGTTTCTTGTTAATATGGATATTGAAATAATAGTAATTATCAAATATGATGAAAAATATTTGATAGTAATAATATTTAAAAAATTAGTTGTCATATTCAACATCCTATTGGCAATTCATGATGCTGACTTAGTTCTCACTTCCATTAAAGTACTGTATATGCTAGCTATTCTTTTGTGTCATCTTCCTTATCTATAACTTTTCTTTCCCCCCTTTTTACCAACATAAACTAATATCTTGAGATCTTATCAAAAAGTATGAGTCATAAAAGAGTCATATTCTTATCCAAATAGAGGTTCTACTATGATTTTATATATTAAATAGATTGTTGTATAGAGTGGAGTAGGGGTGTGTATCGGTCGGTTCGGTTTATCGGTTTTCGGTTTTTGAATATGCTAAACCGATAAAACAAACCAATAAGATATTTGTTATCAGTTTTAGGTCTTTAACGATTCGGTTTTCGATTTAACCAATAAAAAAAGGTTCAAAACAAATATATGACTTATCCAATAATTTGACGTGATACGCATACATCGAAATAATCATTACAAACGGGACAACAGGGACCAACAAGCTGTATTTTGGTCATCACAACAAAGTCTTGGTCAATTTTCGATCACCATAATATATAAAACGAGGTCCCCTTTATGCAATAAAGAGAATCAAATAAAACCAAATCATAGACAAGAGTCAAAACAGTAGCAAATGAGGCCATCCTTATGGTAAATCATATATAAAGAAAAGACCCAACTAAATGAAGTTCTTACTTTATTTTAAAAAAAAAAAAACACAATCTGAATTTCGTCAATCAAATTGCACATATTTACAATCGTGCAAAAGCTAATATTAATCAATTATAAACTAAAGTACATAAGTAATACTAAAAAGTAGAACCTAAAGGTTAAATAACTAAAAGTAGAGAGGAGAGTTAACTGTTAAGTAGTGTTAATTATTGCGTAGGGTTTTTATATTTTTAGTCTAATATACTACTAATTATATTAATATTTTTTGTTTAATATATTATATATATGTATAACTAAAAATTAAAATAGTAAATAATTATATTCTTAATG
>JAJOOR010030197.1:0-13174 GCA_036250505.1 Solanum acaule | reverse complement strand
TAATGAAATCGCGTAAAACAAATATTGCAAATTAACAAGTCATAATGAAAATGATCATAATTTAAAAGTACTAAATCATGCTAAAATAAGTTTAATAAGTATTAGTTACATGACTAAATATTAAAGGAAATTAAAATTAAATTATGTACTTTAATTGTCTAAACCAATGAAAAACCAAAGAACAAATATTCAATATTATTGTCATTCTTAGTGTTAAATTGATTTTCTTTTTGCATTAGTATTAATTTGATTTAAGTTTTATTATCATTACCAACATCTCTATGTACTATAATCTTTATAGAACCATTCAAAATTCTAAGTTTCAAACTTAAAATAATATATTATAAGATAAAAACTATGAAAAAGTATAAGAAATATTTAAAAATTATATCAAAGTAAATATTTTTATGTATAAAATAAAATTTTAAAATTATATATATAATGTCGAGTTGGTTTGGTCTCGGATTGATTTTTTTTAGTTAAAACCAAACCAACCCAAATATAGTCGAATTTTTTTTTTCAACACCAAACCAAGTCAAACCAACCACTAGTCGGGTTTTTTTTTCCAATTTGACTCTATTTGCGATTTGATTCGATTTTGTACACCCCTATGCGACCACAAAATTTTACACTACAGGAATGGCTTAAATGTTTATCCCAGAATCGACCAACTGTGCTGCACAGGCTCTGCAGTTAGGCCGTGGATCAAAACCAATGGTAAACCATTGAAACACAAGCCTTTTCTACTCTTGTGTTCCACCAATTTATCCACAAGATATCTTCAGAATAGAGGAAAGAGCACAGACAAATGCTGATATTTCACAACCAAATTTCCAAACTACAAGAACTACCAAACAACATGATAAAACTTTAAAATATCAAGCAACACATGCCATAAGACAATTTTAACAAAGGTACCAAATATTAAACAGACCAAAATCTTAAAATTCAAGGAACACTGCACTTAACTTGATCCAAAAAAAGAAAGGATTCAGGGATAGTTAAGAACGAATTTCAGCACAACTAGGTTTCCTTCGGTGGGGCCTTTTTGGCTGCTTCTGCAGCAGCTTTCTCTGCTTCGATCTCAGCAACAATGGCATCAATTTCAGCTTCCTCAAGTTGCTTAAGCCCATCCTCTTTTGTCATCACAGCAACTTCTATGTTTTTTCCACCACTTTCAACAACCTGATTCATAGGGAAACACATGTTTTAAAATCACTACAGCCAAAACAAATGCTCACATCCAACTATGCTCTTTCCATTTTTGCCGGATGCGTGCATTTGTTCCCTAAATACCAATGCAGAAATCTCAAACGGAAACTGTCGTGTATTTCAATCCGCTTAAACAATATTTAGTCAACAACTTGAATCATATAGAGCAGCGTTCAAATCACAGTTGATAACTTATGTGGAATCATACAGAGCAGCGTCCAAGCCCTGGCAAGAAGGATTTTGACAGATGCACGTGTTTTGTATAAATAACTGTGGTATCTACACCAATTAGCACGCACAAGCGATTAATCCATTCTCCTAGAGCACTTTTATTTGAAACAGAACAAACATTTAGAGCACTAATTTTGAAGGATTTGGATTTCTGGTAATAAAAGATGCTCATTCCCTAAGCAGAAAATGCAGCTACTACTTTTCATCCTCACTTCTCAATATGTTTAACATCTTTCCTAGGGCAAAAAAAAATTCACTTCCTCCCTTGTAACTTCACAAATATTACCTTGTAAATGCGCCTGCATAGATCGGGATGGATAAAAGAGTTCATATTACCAATAATCTTGGAACTGAGATTAGTTGACTGATTGAACTAGGAAGGAATGGAGATTTTAATAACTGAATGATCCCTTATGTTTTTAAAATCTAAATATAGGACGATGAAAAGCAACTCAAGATAACACCGATATTTTAAGAGAAACAAGACAATATAAGGCACAGATCTTAACATGCAACAGAAACTCAGATCATTTATGATGTTGTGAAAGGAAAACTTATTAACAAAAAGCTTGAGAACAACTACAAACACAGGCCACTTACTTCAAGCAAAGCACGTATTGCTAGTTTCACAGTTTCCTGGCCAGATGTTTCTTTGTAATTCTTCTCCAAGAATTCCCGAGTAGAGTTGGAGTTTCTACCAGTTGCATTGGCTTTCCAAGCTGAGAATGTACCCGATGGATCTGTTTGGTAAAGTGAGGGGACACCTGTGTGTGGGTCAAAACCAATGATCAAGGTGGATAGACCAAATGGCCTCACCCCACCACTTTGAGTGTACTTTTGCTGAAGACCAGCAATGTAACGAGTTATGTACTCAACAGTAACAGGATCTTCAACCGTAAGCCTATGGCTCTGACACTCAATGCGTGCCTTATTCACAAGCACTCGTGCATCTGCTTTCAGCCCAGCACACGCCAATGCAATGTGATCATCTAGATTTACAATCTTTCTTACTGACCTGCAAACACGAAAGAGATTAATTAGCTTAGAGTTTCAAAGCAGGTGGACAACTAAATAAAATGCAAGAGCAATGTCGATTCACCAAGAACACTAGACGAGGGTGATCAAAGTAAACTTAGGTGTAGCGTATTTGACAGATCACATCACCTAACAACTAAAGTAAACACATAACACCTAGCCCAACCCACCCTTGAGGGGAAAAACCATAATCCAAATAGAAAGCTGTGTCATAGGTAAATATGCCACTCTGTTAAATTGAGAAAACAGGCACTAAGATATGGTGTCATGGAATTACATGTCTGAAACCTTCCTGAGCAAAACCAAAATGAGAAGGTTCCACCTATACAAGCATCTACTCCTGTAGTGACTATAAAGTCAAGCATGTTACTTTCATGTTTTACATCCAAAAGATTACACCAAAAAGCCAAAATCCATTAACATAAACATTTGCATTTCCTCCAAACACTCCCAGCACATCAAATAAGAAGTACATTATAATACACACCATTAGGCCCAGATGATAATAAAAGTTCAGCTAAACCACTCGCCCAGGCAAAAGGCAAGGAAAAAAACCTCCATATATTCAATCTTCTATTGATAAACTGAAAATTATTTAAAGCTTTCTCTCCTTCCAGTTGAACTACCCAGAAACCAAGATATTTAACATGTAGAGACGACCTTAATGAGATACGTACATTAATAGTACCATGTCACAGTCCAGAAAATTATGGAAAAACCCCTAAATCTCACCTGAATCACAGAGTAAACCTAAATATTGCCTTTCTAGATCTTAAAACGAAATAATAAAAAAAAAGAGGTACCTGGAGTCTTGAAGCTTGGGAGTGGACTTCTTCTCAACGCCAAGGACAACAGTGTCAGTTCCACGTACACCGACGGCGGCGTTTCCTTTGCGTACGGCTTCCATGGCGTACTCCACTTGGAATAAGTGGCCGTCCGGCGAGAAAACGGTGATCGCTCTGTCGTATCTAGCCATTATCTGATAGTACTAAAAGCTATTGAAAAATTTGGGGTCTGTGTGATTTCAGCTTCTTCCGATCTCTTGAGTGTTGAAAGCTCTTCCCTCTAACCTTTTTATGTTTTTTTGGAAAATGGAATTGCCTCTGAATGAATATACACACTTCTTGGGCGACAAGCCAATTGCCTCCAGAACGACGCCGTCCCAAGCACCCTACCCTCCTAAGTTAAAGTTATTAATTAGAAAGACCCTTCAACTTGATGTAAATTATTAGTTTCATTCCCAAATTATTGACATTTTTAAAAACATTTCTCTACTTAATTAAATGAACTTAAATCACCCCCGATCTCCACATGACATACCAAGTTGTCTCAAATTCTTGTAAGAGTATGAGACTCTTAGTAAAAGGTTGAGAAAAGTGTTGAAAACCATTCTAATCTTGATGAGAATTTAGGGGTTACTAGACTAATTGAAATTAAATACACCTTCAATCTTGCAACACGAGTGATATACATACCTAAATTCTCCTTAAGATTGGAATTGTTTTCAACACTTCTCTCAGTCTTTTACTAAGAGCCCCATACTCCTACAATAATTTGAGACAACTTGATATGTCTTGTGGCAGATTGGGGGTTTATCGGGGATATACCTAAGTTTAATTAGTCAAGTAAATGTGTGCTTTTAAGGTTGTCAATAAATCGAGGATGAAACTTATAATTTACGCCAAGTTTAGGGACGCTTTCAATACTTTTCTCTCTGTTAATTACTCCAATAATCTTTTTGATTAACTTTAGGTAAAGAAAATGACAAAAAAAAGTTCTATCATGTTTGAGAATAAGTTTTTTAAAACTTAAAAGAGGATCTCTTAAATATATTTTTGAGCAATTTTAATTCTTTAAATTTTATAAAAATTGAATATTTTTTGTTTTCATCAAATATTTAAAAAAATCAAAACAAGAAACACTATAGAATCCGATCAAACACCAAAAATTATATGAGACATCATGAATAAATTAAAAATAATATAAACTATAAAAGTTACACCTCAAATGTGAATTTCTATTAATTTCAGTGCCTTCTTTTACTACAGTTTTTGTTAAATTTAATAACCAACTTTTCTTAAATATTTGAAGACGCAAGAAATGGATTATTTTAAGGACCGAAATCATTTATAATTATATTTAAAGAATTATTTTAACCTATAACCCGAACATTCTTATTATTTCTTTAGTTTATTACTCCTCTTTCTGTTCCTAATTACTTATCCACTTTTAAATTGACATACCTATTAAGAAAATAACTATTGAAATAGTGAATTTACTATTTTACCCTATTAATTATTAAGTGGATGAATTAATAACTTATGATTTTCAAGAAGTTTTACCTTTTTCAAAATAATTAATTGAGAGTATAATAGATAAAAAATAAATAATCCTTTCTTGATTTGTTAAAATGAACAAGTAATTAGGAACAACTAAAAAAAATAGACAAGTAATTTTTCGACAAAAACTATATGGAATGTCATTTTCAATTAGGAAATGATCAAAATAGTAATATACGAAATATCTTATGTTAAACATTTCATTATATTATGAAGTTATTCATATACTTGTCATAACTAAATTATCTTGTATTTGCACTTAATCCTAACATAGTATTTGGATGTGGAGTCCATTTAATCCAGGTTGAAACTTGCTCATATCTTGGAGTAGAACAAAATTATAACATATATACCGTGACGGCTCAAGCTAATTAGTGGTCTAAAGCCAAAAATAAATTGGAAGCCTAAATTTTAATTATTTTATTATATCTAAGATTCAAGTTATTTCTTTCTTTTTAATTAAAAAAGTTTTATTTTTTTATGGTCTTGAACTAAAGATATATATATATATATATATATATATATATACCAAAATATATTTTAATCTTGTGGTCTTAAACATATCATGTGAATATTAAATTTAATAATTAATCCATAAAAAAGAAACATTCTTTAACGTTTCGAAACAAACTAAAAATACGACAAATAAATTAAAAAATATAATATATTTTTTTTTGTTAAAAAAGGCTTATAATAATTTATTATTACTAAAAAATTAGGGCCCTTCGATTTTGGAAGCCTAAGTGATGCCTCATTTAAAGGGCATTGAGCCACCCGCATATATAAAAGGGTTGAATTTGCGTTTTCCCTTCTATATTTGCTGTTCACTGCCCATAATTCTTTGAAGTAAAGTCTGATTTAAGCATGTGTGTTTTTATATGTCTTTAAACATCAAATAGTTTTCCAAGTATAAACAGAGACTTTTAAGTTACAAATTGTATCTTTTTAACTTCAATTTCAGCTACTTCTTTTTTCCATTTCCTATTTTCAACCAAACACCAACAAAAATCTTGAGGTCTCAACAAATTAAGTTGCCAACTAGCAAATGACTATAGCAATAAAGCCAATACATACACTATCATTCCTGCAAATTCAAAGTTGACATTACATTACATCATTTTCTCTCAAAGTAGCTCACACGCAAAGACAAACTCTCTAATTAAGCAATAAATAAAACTGAGTGAGTGAGGAAGTTAAGAGATGGCAAGTGGAACATCCAGATCCTATTTACTTCTGCTTGCTCTTCAGCTTAGCAAGGTTAGCTTGAGCAGCAGCTTTTACAACTGTAGTAGGCTTGATAGCACCCTTTGGATTCAGAGCTTTTCTTATTTTAAACACAGCCCACGCAGTCCCTAAAGCATGCCCTGCAGCATCGAATCCTTCACGTGTCATCTGTGCCGCCTGGTCACCATGCCTGCATCAACATAAGTTTAACCATACTGAGAAATGGATGCAGAAAGTAAGACAATGAAAAGAAATGGACCTGTTCGGTTAAAAATTTTGAAGAACATTTTCTTTAACAAATAAGTTTCTTAGGAAATGAGGAAAATAACTTTCCTAATGAAAAGGAAGGAAAGCAGGTTCCACCAGTGACATTCCATGTCAATTGTGTACGATAGACCTCATCTTCGCCCCATCCCCACCAACCCTACCCCTATTCCTACTCCACCTTGCATAATTAATTTTTGCTTACGTACCGAGACACAAGACTTTTTCACTTACTTCCCTGAAAACATTTTCCTTTCTACCAAACGCACCCTAAAACAAACAAGACTTGAGGCTTACAGGACTCTTCTTTGAAAGATTGATTGCCCAAAATTGTCAGGTAGCAGTTCGGGGATACAATAAGTCTATTACTACAATTATCTAAAGAGATGGTTGTGGTTTACCTGATGTTTGTTCTCATATTTATGGAAGAGAACTTCAAAAGAAATTGGAAGGTTTACAGTAAAACCATGCCTTTTTTTTTTAAATAACAAACTTCCATCTAACATAATATCAGACCAGAAGAACCACAGTGTGAGTTAATCGCTATGTGAGTTTGGAGAACTTCCAATTCTCTGCTAATACAGTTTTCATTTAACCTCCATCTTTAGCAACAAAACAAAACTTACCTCTGTTGAACAAGACCAGTTGTCACTACTGAGGTTGTTGACATCACATTCTTTCCGGCCACTTCCACGGCATCACAAACCTTATCTGTTATAATGTAGCAAAACGAACAATATCAGGAGTCTAGAAAGAAAATAACATAGTAGTTCTGTTCTTCTTATGAACACAGCAAGTGGATTTTATTCCCCTCAATTCACACACAAAACAGATAAATGAAAATGTTCAACTAACTTAAAAAAGACAGTTCGTCGAGTAGAAACACATACTGAATCCATCCAAGGAAGCAAGAACAATTTCTCCAGGAAGAAGGCTAAAGAATCTCTGACCAGCTTTTGAGTTTACAATAGAACTTGTGAAGAATCCAGAGACCTTCACTACACCTGAGAGTATACCAGTTGCCACTTTCTCTGACATTTTTGTCATCTTCTTCACCCTAAAAGGAACAGAATGAAAATATGCATAAAGATCATGCAAGTGAAACTCTAATCAATTTGTAACAAACTCATCAAAGTAGCTGAGAAATTAATCAAGTATTACTACGTCTCAATTCCAAACAAGATGAGGTAAACTATATCAATCCTAAAAAATCCATTCAGCTACACTGGAAACTAGTACTCCCTCCGTTTCAATTTGTTCATTCCTATCCCTTTTAATCCATTTAAAAAAGAATGTCTCTTTCCCTTTCTGAAACTTCTAATTCCAACTTCCCATGTGACATGTTTAACCACAAGATCAAAGAGCATTTTGATACATTCTACATGTCTTTAGTTTAAGACCACAAGATTCAAAATTCTTAAACTCTATGTCGAGTCAAAACCAGTCTAACAAATTGATACGGATGGAGTATTATATTGCAAATCAATGCTCAATGAAGAGTAAAATTCAACAGAAGAACGAAAAAAAGACTGTACCTTCTCATCCTCCTCATAGCCTCAGGGCTAATGTCAGAGTTACTTCCTTTTCCCATCCTCTTCATCAACACATCATTCCCCCACTTCAACCTATCCACAGTAACATCCCCACACCACAATATCCCCTTTATCAACTGACCCGACCCGGCTGCAATCATTCTTGCAATACTGCTACTATAATCCTCAACATTCGGAGCTAAAGTTGTCCAGTAAGCTGCAGAACTCCTCTCCATATCCTCCTTTTTCTTCTCCATCTCTTCTGGTGAAACATCTTTTGGCGCCATCCACCATTTTTCTGCAACCCCTTTATCCTTCTTCACTTTCTCCACTCTAAACGCACTGTACTTCTCCAATACTAAATCTAACTCCTTTAACACCCTTTCTTGCCCTTTCGAAGCTATTGTTAAACCATAGTTGAGTAAATTCTCTGCGTATCCATCTTCATCATTTGCTTCAGAAGGTACACGAAGAGTGAAGAAATAGTGAGATTCATCAAGCTTAACAGCAGCTTCATCTCTCGCTAAAGGCCATTGAATCTGATCTCCGACACGTGCAAGAACAGCAACAACATTGTCTCCCTGTTTTAGTTGAACGATCTCGAATTCACCACTAGCGAGTTCGATGCTACGTTCTTTGTCGATCAGATGGACAATCGCACCTGGGATTTGGACAATTACTTCTTCTAGTGACACAAAGTTGGAATTTTGATTAGGCTGATTGTTTTCAGTTTCTGGGAATAGATTCTCTGCTAGCTCTTTCATGTCAATAGTTGGGTACATAGAAGAAGATGATTTGTTCTTTTGGGTATTTGTGAGAAATGGAGAAGTAGATTCTGGGTTTGAATCAATTACTTCTGGGTATAATTTGGGAGGAGTTGGATTTTGAGAAGCCATAGTTTTTTTCTTGGATTCTTGATTACCCAGTTTGGATTTAAACACAATAACACAAAAAGAAAAGAACTTTGTGAAGATGTGTAGATGTGGTTTCAAGATTTATGTAAGTTTTAGCTTAGGGTATAAGAAAATGGAAAAAGTCGGTTCTAAGGTTGAAGACGAGTTCACGTGGCTGCCACGTGGCTTGATATGTACAGCCCGTGTGGAAGCCGAGGAGATTCTTTGCCGTGTTTTTAAAGTAACTGTCACTGGAGGACGTTAAGTTTACTAAATTTGGACTAAAATACCCTCTGTTTTTTTAACTGTCACTGGAGGACGTTAAGTTTACTAAATTTGGACTAAAATACCCTCTGTTTTTTTGCTAGAGAATATTGCTGATGTTTCTTGATTCAGTTAAAAAATGTTACAGAGTAATTAAATGTTTCTATTCTTCTTTACCGTGGGAATGTTCTGTTAAGAAGTATGATTTGTATGAATTGTCAAGAATGCTAAGTGAGTTTATGAAGATGGGAAAAGTTGAAGATGCAGATGCGCTGTTTGAGAAAATACCTGAAAAGAATGTTGTTATTTGGTCAATCATGATCCATGGTTATTCTAAAAATGGGTCATACAAAAAATCAGTTGAACGTTTCACCTCAATGAGAAATTTAGGTTTAGTGCCTAACTCATTCACCATTGTGGGTGTTCTTGTGGGGATCTCAGGATTGAAGGACTTATTACTTGGACAATCAGTTCATGGGGTGATAGTGAAGTTGGGGTGGGAAGATAATTCATTTGTGGGCACTTCACTTTTAGAGGCTTATGCAAAATGTGGAAATATCAGTGACTCTTGCAAGATTTTTGAGAACATAAGAAGTCAAGGTCTGGTTCCATGGAATGCAATGATAAGTGCATTTGTACATAATGAACTATTTGAAGAGGCTTTCTTGTTAATTAATAGGTCTAGAGAGTCTGGTTTGTTTCCTAATTCAATGACAATTATGGCCTTGACACAGAGCTGTGTGGCTATGGGATCGAAATGTCTTTGTGAATCAGTTCATGCCATGGCTGTTAAGTTTGGTCTTCTGTTTGATATACAGGTCAACAATTCACTTCTTTTTCTGTATTCAAGTTTGATGGAGTTACCTGCTGCTTGTGGGATTTTCGATACAATGGAAGAGAAAGATGTCATCAGTTGGTCGACGATGATGAACTTACTGGTTCACCTAGAATATGCTTCAGATGCTATAAAGCTTTTCCTCCATATGAGAGATTCTGAGAATGAATATGATCACCTCATCCTAATGAATCTCATTTCAGCTTGTGGAATATCGAGGAACTTGAAGATGGGAAAATCTGTTCATGCTCAAGTAGTAACTCATGGGTTTGGATCAGAGCTTCCTTTACTTAATGCCATGATTACTATGTATGCAAGATGTGAAGACTTGAATTCTTCAAGAACTGTGTTTGATCATTCAACCATGAAGAGTATGGTATCATGGACATCTATCATTTCAGGACTTTTGCATAATGGAAAGCCCAGGGAAGCACTAGATATGTTCATTCGTGTTAGAATTGAAGAAAAATTCTTCATTGATTCGGTTCTTCTGGTGAGTGCACTAACTACTGCTGGTGAAATGGTTGCTTCAGAACTCTGCATGCAGCTTCATTGCGATACTATAAAAACAGGGCTTACAAACTATAGAAGTATTCAGAATAGCCTCATATCAACCTACTCGAAGTGTGGGAATGTTGAACTTGCAAACAATGTTTTTGAGCGAATGGCATCTCTTCGTGATATTGTATCATGGAATGCTATTATAAATGGGTATGGTATCAATGGCCATGGAGAAACTGCTCTTTCCCTATTCTATGAATTCAGAGAGAGTGGAGGAACACCTGACAGTGCTACTTACTTGAGCATTTTGAGTGCCTGTAGTCATTCAGGATTGGCAAGTGATGGTTTGTTGATTTTCAGCCAGATAATAGAAGAAAAAGGAATCAGAGTTGGTGCAGAACATTATGGTTGTATCGCTGATTTGCTTGCTCGGGCAGGTTACTTGCCTGATGTAAGTTGGTTCTTGGATAGAGATGGTAAGACTCTTTGGAAGGCTGTATTGAACGGATGTGCACGTAATAGTGATTTAAAATTAGCAGAATTTGCTGCAACAAAGTTTCATGAGCAGATTAAAAAAGATCCTGGTCAACTTGTGCTACTCTCAAATCTTTATGCATCAGTTGGGAGATTTAAAGATGCAGAAGCCTTGAGGTCGAGCATGGACACAGAGAAATTGATTAAAGTTCCAGGATTCAGCATTCTCAGTGGAAATCGATAGCATGTTGTGAAATCCAAATCAGTCATCACATGAACGGATAACAATTCTGCAACTTCATTTCACGAGGAGTTGTTGTAACATCTGCCATAAAAGGTGCATGCTTTGAAAGGTAAATGATTCAACTTTGATAAACATATCTGTTTAAAGAGTGATGCTTTCCAAGAGAGAACAATCGCAGAAACAAAAAAGAATGACAAGCTAATGTTGTGAATGATATACATCTGGACTAAAACTCAGGTCTAAAGATAAGCAAGAGCAGGATGCAGCTTCATGCCAATGGTTTAATGTTGCAACAGGTAAAGAGTCAGGATTATGCATCAGTAATATAAATAAGCCTGAACCTCTTCAGTTAGCTTGTCTCAAAAATTTGTACTCATCATGGCTGAAAATCAATCATGTGATAGATCATTGAACCATTCCCTTTGAATGGTGAGTTCCCTCTGGCAGAGGACTTCTTCAATCAAACTTAGGATCTCTTTCTTTAACATAGAAAAAGAGCTTATTATCAGTGTATGCAAGAAGAGGGGTAATCCATCTGCTACACGCAACATGCCTCTATCGCCATAGGCTGTAAAGCAGTAACAAACTAGCTTGCCTAAATACAGTCATAATGCATCATGGCTCTCGCCTCTCGGTGGGACTTATTCATCCTTGCATATTTAAAGTAGAAGGTCACCAAAAAAACCAGGGGTTTTCAATTTTGACATGACACTCTTATAAACAAAGCCAAATAGAACATAGGAAAGCATGTTACCAGAATTCCTCTACACCACTAAGGATTAGCAGCTAAAAGGATTAAAGCTTTGAATAGATGTAGCACCTCCTTGTTCAATGTAGAAGAGTCATTTGCTTACAGCATATCTAAATCCGAACAATGGATTTCCTTCACACCATAATAGTATTATTTAGGAACATTAAGTATGGAGGAAAATAACTGAATCCTAGTAATATGTCAGAATCAACAAAAAGTACCATTTATAAGTAGAATCTCTTTTTCTGGCATAGGAAGTGAATTTACTATCAGCATAGGTACGAAGAGGGGGTAATCCATCTACTACCAAAGGCGGTACAGCAATTAACAGACTAGCTGCATAATACACTTCTAATGCAATGTGGCTCTCTTGAGTCCTATTCTTCCATGAATATGAAGTTGAATGTAGAAAAAAGGAGATCCAATATGCACATACTACTCGCATAAATGAAACCAACTAGAACATGGAAAGCATATCTCCACAATGTTTAAACATCACTAATGATTAGCATTGGAAAAGGATTATAAATATCTGATTAATAAGCACATCATAACCAAGATCCAATTAATAAGCATATCATAACAGAGCCAGCTGGTTTCAGCACATAAAAATCTGAACTATGGATTCCTTCAAACTCAAAATTGAAAAGATGGCAAAAACAAAAGGCAACAGTAATATCTAAATAAAAACAGGTGATGCAAAATCTCAGGCTCAGCCTGCTGAAGACTTCAAATATAAGTTATCTGTTATCAGTAAAACTCTTAATAAGACTGATTATTCTTATGCGCTTATCTTGCTTCTCTTACTCTTTGCCTTCACTGACCCATCCTTCAGCTTTTTCTCTAGCTCAGAACTCTTCTTCTTCTTCTTTCCATCTTTCAAAGACAACTTACTTTTCATTTGTTGCTCAGCTTTTTTCAACTTTTTTGCCTTCTTCTCACCGTTCAACTCACTCAGGATACTACCCTTCTCAGCTTTCCCCTTTTTCACTTTCTCAACTTCATGATCATCACTCTCCTCAATGTCTTCGTCACTGTTTTCCTCCTCTTCATTATTACCAACATCATCATCATCACTTCCCAATTCATCTACACCAGAGTCTAAGTCCATATACCTAACTTCATGCATCCTCCCTTTATTCTTCCCCTTCTTCTTCCCTGATCCCTCTTCAGCTTTCCTGCCACTCTCCTCAACCTCAACCAAACCACCACTCACTTCTTCATCTCTAACCTCAGCTTCTTTCTCCTTAAATCCCTGAATCTTGAGTTTGATCTCGGGCAATGCTTGATACAAAGGCAATGCCAAAGAATCAGAAAGTCTCAAGTGCAAGCTTCTCACACCACCCCATTTTTTGGGAACCACCTGAACAACACC
>JAJOOR010030196.1:0-13955 GCA_036250505.1 Solanum acaule | reverse complement strand
AACCCAGCATCAATGCCAGCTGGGCAATCAATGATAATGAAATCCGGACCACCTTCATCACGAGCTTTTAGGGCATCCACAAGCCAAACCAAAGCTTTCCCACCAAACCCTATCGGCAATTTGGATCTGGGCTTGGAAATACACAGCAGCTCGAAATTGGACCACCGCTTATCACGTACAAGAGCCTGATCAAGTCTGCAATCGCCGTTGAGAACCTCGACAACAGTATAATTAACCCGGTTTTCTAAGCCCAGGAGGAGGTCAAGGTTGCGGAGACCAACATCGCAATCAATGGCGACGACAGAGAAGCCGAGCCGAGCTAATGAAAGACCGATGTTGGCGGTGGTAGTAGTCTTGCCGACGCCGCCTTTGCCTGATGTAATGACGACGACTCTCGGGGTATCTCCGGCGAGTTGAGGCTTGCGGTTGTACTGGAGCATAGAATGGATGGAAGGGTAGAAGTTTCTAGAAGGCCTGAAGGCGAGAATGGGTTTTAGGGTTTTGGGGGATAAGGAATTGGGAGGGGTAAAGGAGGAAGAGTAGAGAGAGGAGGATTTAGGGTTAGAGAGTGGCTGCAGAGATAACATTTTTGTGTAGAAGAATGAAAAAAGAAGAGTGGTGTTTTGGTGAAAGAGAGGAAACTTCACAAGAACATGTTTGATGTCTTGAAAGGAGAAGAAGACGGCACTGGAAGTGAAAAAGGTAAGATATCTTTCTTGCACACGTAGGTTGTTTAAACCCAAACCGAAATCGATGATCCGAATCGAAAAAATGTTATTCTCTTATTGGTATAGCAATTTTGGTGGTGGTTTTATTTTTTTAATATTGGATTATTGATTCTTAACGGATTAATCAATAATAAATAAATAAATTTTATATTATCCGGTATATGAAATCAGAGTTTAGTTTTATATTTTTATTTTTGTTTATCTCTAATTGTCGAGTGTTGACAATGCTACCATGTATTAGTTTTTGCTTTTGAGCAAAATGTAATATGTCAACTCATGTTCATGGTTCATTGTTTGTCATTTTATTTCTAAGTGACTTTTAATAATTTTTTATTATAAATTTTTTAATAATTAAATTAATAACGATCAATAAGTTGAATTAATATACTTCAAAATTGAATTGATCGATACATAATCTTATTACTCTTAATTTCTCTTTTTCTTTTGTAGTTATTTGTGTTTGTTCTTATTTTTAAGTAAGACAAATATATGAAATGAGCCATGGTATCTATAAGAGTGAAAAATGAGGAAATTAAAGAAGTAGGTTTTGACTTGTATCTATAGCAATAAGTGCTTTCCTTACCCCCTTCAAGAGACTTGGAAAGATGTGATTAGGTAGGATATGGCACACTTGTATATGATCGAGGATATAATTTTAGATAAAAGAGTATAGAAATTGTGTATAAGGAAGAAGGTTAGTAGGTAGTTGAGAAATGTTCTTATTCCCAGCTTATTTTAGTCTTTGGTTGGGTAGAGCTATATGCCAGTCATAGGATTAACATACGCACGTAGTCTTTGATTTCGAGTTTCTAATTATCATGTGTGGTTTATTGTTTAGGTGATTGCACCTTGTTGTTAATGTTGCGATTTCTTGCATGTATACAACACACTACTTTGCTACTAGTGGTCATGTTTTTTTTTGGTTTGCTTGAACCAAAAGTTTTTTTGAAAACAACTTTTTTATCTTGAAGAGATAATAACAAAATTTGTGTATATTCTACTTTACCTAGATTCCATTTTGTGGATTTTACTAAGTTAATTGTTGTTGTTGACCAAAGGCAAAGCTCATGCATAGAATTCGAAAGACTTTTCTCCTTTTTGCGCAATGTGCATTCATAATATAATCACCCGATGATTTTATAAAGCATAATAATTTTGTTCTTTTTATGCTTTTGAGAATACACATCAAGTTGTCATTTATAGAGTGCTCAGGAAGTTACTCCACTAAATTATACTAGTAAGGGATCATCAAAATAGTATTCTCTCTCGTGCGATTATTCGAATTCATTTGTTTGGTCAGTAAGTGTGTCTTATCCCAGAACCAACACATTATTGTCCTGAGTTACTTTGATTATCATTAGTTTAATTAGTCTGTCTTAATTTTTGTAGGCGGAATATCATAATATAATTTTATACTTGGTTCCGTTTATCAGTTGGATCCTCCTCCTCATCATTTTGCTAACTGGATTTTTAAACCCATTAAAACACAATATTTAATAGGGAAAATTGTGCATTATAGCAAACTATTAATTCAAAATAAATGTTATAACTACAGTTTAATTTAATTTCAATTTGCAGCAAACTTCTTACCATTCGCCTCTCTCTGGAATCTCGCTTGCCACTCTCCTCTTTTTCAACCTTCTCTCGCTCGCCTCTCTTATTTTATACAAACACAAATGTATAATTTGTGTTTGTATAAAGCGAGAGAGACTGTATATACAAATACCAATACATATCTCACCGTCTTATACACTTATAATTATACAAATACAGATCTTCCCCTGCCCAGTTCTTTTTTGCCTTTCTCTCTCCCATGCTTTACACAAACACAAATTATACCAAATATAATATATATTTTTTGTTTGTATAAAGCGAGAGGGAAATTTGATATACAAATGTTTTAACTAGATTCAATTGTATACGAATTCAAATTTTATGTAGATATACAAACACAATCATTGATACAT
The DNA here is from genome assembly GCA_036250505.1 of Solanum acaule. Taxonomy (NCBI): domain Eukaryota; kingdom Viridiplantae; phylum Streptophyta; class Magnoliopsida; order Solanales; family Solanaceae; genus Solanum; species Solanum acaule. The sequence goes on along the minus strand of JAJOOR010030196.1, from coordinate 11,260 downwards.
ATACATAGTAGTTACATATATACAATTATCATACCGATATACATATACAATTCATCTCTCTCCACTCTCTACCCTCTCTCGCTAGCCTCTCTCTCCCAATCTCGCTCGCCACTCTAGCATAACACAGAGAATATATACATATATAAACACAATTTTTATACAAATCACCGCAATTTTTATACAGATCGACGCGATTTATACAAATCAGATGCTCCAAAGCAAACATAATTTGGCTATGGAGTGCAAATAGTAAAACAGTAGTTATATTGCGCCAATATGATTTTTATGTTTGTTATTCCTAAAATTTACTCTTTAGTACGCTTTTATGAATGACTTATTGGTGCGTATAATACAATTGAATACACCTCAATTTCTACGCCATCAACAATGGTGTTGAGATAATTGGGGAAGAAGATGATTGTTATAAAGGTCAAAAGTGATTGTTATTGCCTTTTCAGAAGGCCTCATGTGCTTAAAATATGTGTATCATTGTATCACATGTCCTTTGAATAAAAATGCTACCTACATAAGATGGTAAGTCAAAAAAAAGAGTTTAATATAGTGTTTTAACGGATTTAAGAATTCAATTGAAAAAGTAATGAATATGAAGGTTGAATTAACAAACAGAATCAAGTATTTCTCAAGTCATTCTGCCATTCTTCTACCATTTGTACTCTGCCTCACCTAGTCCCATTATTCGACCCAACCCATTGTCTTGGATTTTCTTTTTATTTGCATTTTTTATTGATTTATCATTTCTCAGCTCTACTTAATTCCTCTTTCCGCATGTACGTCTTTAGAAAACAAAAACGCTTATTCAAAGTTCAAATGTTTATTCAATTGTCCAAAATCCAAATGAGCACAACATTTTCAGCTACCTGTCCTCAATTTTTATGCTAAGTCTTAGGAGTGGGCATAATTAGGTACGTATATCAAGTACAAAGTAGAAAAGGGTTTCTCATGTAATTGTATAAGTGACAAAAAAAACTTCAATAAAATGATTATATGTGTAGGTAATGTATCATATTGTATAAATAGTATATAATTGTGTATAGACATATAAGTATGTATTAGAAATGTATATACATTTATACACGTTTATACAATAAGTAAATAAACATATTTTTTTCAATCTCGATCAACTCAAATCTCCTCTAAATAATCTCAAATTTTAGATATGAGTTCATCTAGTTATTTCGATTCTTTTGACATATTATTCACCCGAAAAGATTCATGTTTGTGAAAGTCAAATAAAGGATAAACATCTCAAAAATTATCTAATGCAAAACGAGCATAGGAGATTCTTGGAAATGTAAGAATTACCAATGTGAACATAAATATAACTTTGTAATTAGTGCAATTCATTCTCATTAATAATTAATACATTTTTAAAGGATGAAAAAATTCATTTATTTGAAACTACAATTTTTATATTTTAAGTTTTTAACAATGCACTTATTCTACTAGAGGAAATAGTATGGGTTCTATTTGTACAAAATAAACTAAATACCATCTCATCCCTCACCATTAAGAGTGTTCGATTTAAACTGATTATTAAACAAAATCAAAATCAAATTATTTTAATTGACTTTTGAATTATTAAACTTAAATCAAATATGATATATATATTTATTGGTTTAGTTGCCAATTTTACTTTTCGATTATTAGTCATACACACGAAAATAAAATTAAAAAATAAGATGAGGAATAGAAAGCCAAGATAGTTAGTAAAGAGACATATATCAACATCATCACTTTTTTTTCTTCCAAGTCTTTACTATAGTGAAGAAAATAAAATCAAAATCAAAAAAGCAAATAACTAGATCATGTCCCCAAATTGATTCTATTAAACCTCCCTCAAATTATTAATAATGTTAGATGAGAACATATACAAGACACTTAAAATCATTCATAAAAAAACATATTAGGTATATATAATCATAAAAAATGTGTATAATTTATCAATTCGATTCAATTATTATTTTTTATTTTTAATAAAATTAAATTAAATATTATCGATTTTAACAATGTAAAATCAAACGAAATCAAATCAAACTAAAATAAATTGATTTATTTTATCCTGAATATCGATAACCATCATCTTTGCTTCCATGTGACGACATAGTGAATGAGCTCATACAATTACAACCGTCCACTTCTAACCATACAATCTTTGATTCCCTAATCTACTCCAATCAATAACCCTATTTTCCTCTCTCTTTTTTTCTCAAAACAAAAACAAAACCAAACTCCTTATCAAGAAGAAAACGCAAAAGCAAACTCCTTTTAATAGAAAAACAAAATTCATTCAGATCAAGCGGCGCAAAATTCTCCATTTTCATGGGTCCCACTCTTACACAATCTGAACCGTCTATTCCAAGTGTCCTTCATCACTCAAAGTTCTAGACTTCCACGTGTCTCACAACCTAGATAAGCAAATTGACGATTCGACCCTTCCTTCTCGTACTCATCCCAGTCTCTTCCAAACCGGCAAATTCATGTGATCAGTTTGGCTATTATATTATCTTCTCTCTCTCTTTTCTATCTCTAAATTTTCTTTGGACACCAATTTTTCTGTTTTCTCTTTTGCGATTCAGATCTACAGATCTTTTACTCTTTTATTGCTAGTTGACTTTTGCTGGAAGAGTTTTTCCTGTGGCCATTTTCTCTCGAAGGTTCGTTTTTTCTTGTTCTTTTAGAGCTTTGTGTTTAACTGAGATCTGAAAGATTTGATTTTTATGGGTTTGTTTTGTTTTTATGTCTGATTTGGATTCTGGGTGTTCTTGATCTGATGTTAATTGTGTGTGGAAGTGATTGATTTGATTGAAAGTTGAGCTTTTTGTATGTGGGTCGGAATTGAATTAGTGAAGTTTATATCTGAATTTGGATTTGGATTTTAACTGAATTTAATTGGAATTATTGGTTTTTGTAGTTTTTGGGTTTGGTCTGATGAAGTCAATTTCTGATTTAGGGATCTTATATGATCTCAATTTTTTGAAATTAGGGTTTTCTTTAGTTGCTTACCCACTATGACAGGAATTGTATGCTAACTCACTCATTAACAAATCAATTTACCTTACTAGAGGATTATTAGACTTAGAAATGACTGTTCTGACTAATAAGAGTCTTAAAAAGGCCTTAAGCAATACTTCATATTTGAGAACATGAATGTACAGGATTCAATTTCTATGTTGTGAAGGATATGTAATATGACTTTATTGGTGTTCTCACGGATGCTTGAGGACACTGATGATTTGTCTGTGTTGCTGTTGGGATTTTCAACTCTCTTAAAATTCCCTTCTGCTTTTGTTGGTAGATGGGTACCTTTGTTTTTTATGGTTTCTTTAATAAGCTGGATGAGTACTATGGATTATCCTTTACACAGAAGTTGGGTAATTTTGACAACCATCTAGTTTGCTTTGTGTGTGTGTGTGTATATATATATATCGTGATCTAAGTATGTCTAGAAACTCTCTTGATTGTGTTTCCAAACTATTTGTTCAGATAATGTCTGGATTTTACATACTAAGTTTGATGTAAATTCTGCAGGGAGGAAGGCCATGTGAGTTGTTGCAAGCAGACAAGTATAGACATCATTTTGTTGGGTTTTCAGTGGGCTTAGTAGTTTGTTAGTTGTTGCCAGATGGATAAATGCAAGGCTTGTGGCAAACTAGGAAGAATGGTGAGTGACGGGCCTATGAGTGCTTACCAGTCTTCTCTTCTTCAATCTCCTGTTGTTTCTGTCTGGGACTGTATTGTTCGTAAAATCCGGTATTCCCTTAGACCTGAGTTTGTGTAGGTGTAACGTTAGTAAAAGCTTTAGATTGAATAGCATAGTTTTTTTTTGCAATAGTATTAATAACAGGGAACAAAAGAAAAGATGATAAATTAGTTATAAAGAGAATGAACTTGTCTTAGAAATATCCACAACAAAGGAAAATTCGGGTAGGTTCAAGTGTTACTGATTCATAATTAGTTGGCAAAATGGAATGTGCTAAGGTGGCACCTGCTGTTAGAAAAGGGAAGAAGAAGCAAGTTAAGGATGAGTTGGATCGAATTAAGCAAGCTGAGAAAAAGAAGAGGCGCTTAGAGAAAGCCTTGGCCACTTCAGCTGCCATCCGTTCTGAACTGGAAAAGAAGAAGCAGAAGAAGAAAGAAGAACAACAAAGGCTTGATGAACAGGGTGCCGCGATTGCTGAAGCAGTTGCACTTCAGGTTCTACTTGGCGAAGATACAGATGATTCATGTAAGCTACTCCTAAAGAAGGAAGAAGGATGGAACACGTGGGATCTTAACAGCAATTTTGACTTCTTCGTGGGCAGAGGAAGACCCATGCTTCCGCGCCAAGACTTTTCAACATATTCAGTTGAAGGAACAGACTGGGTTTCTGGTGCAAGCGGGTACAGATGCATGTCGAATGAGTGGGGGAATTCCGAGTGGATGGTTTCATCTGAAACTTGGGTAAGGGATGATATTAACCATCAGTACTTTGATGAAGGAAATTGGGAGGTTGCAAGAATTTCTCCTGGTTTTATTGCAGCACAGTCTTTATCATCTCTTCAGATAGCTGAAGATGCTCTCCAGTAGACTCTTATGTCTTCAATCAGGTGTTGAGGGAGTGAATTAATTGGGAGTCTTGGGGTTTGTAATCCAGTTGCTGGTGCTGAACTGCTATTTTTCTTTTTCCTTTATGGGTTTGAATAATCCTCTGTATATATTTGTAGGTGAAACTCACCACCTCGTTTGTGTTATGTTATGTAAGCTTTTGCTCTTGCTTGTGTTTTAAAAAACCTACTGCTGGTATTTATATTAAGTAAATGTACTGGTGATATTATTTATTTTCTTACTATTATGGTTTCGAAATCCTTGCTTGAAAATGTTGACGTTAACTCAACAGGCTGCTCTGCTTATTTCTTGATAAATGGGAAAATTTTTGATTGAGGAGAAGAAAACAAAGTATCTGAAAGTTAGAAACTGGAGGACGAATGGGCTACTTTCTGTCATGAAAACGACACTACGCAGGATGTACTTAAATATCAAATTTTTGTGGCAGCCGATAACTTGATTTCTTTTTCAAATTTTGCTCAGAGAGAGACTAGACATGCCTGTTATGCAAATCCTCACACGTGGGTCTTTCGTTTTGTGGATGAAGGCTAGCGTCGAATACTTGCCACTCTTCCATATTTCATCTGGACCAGAGGAAACTAGGCTTATAGAGAAACAATTTAACCGAACAACACTTCTGCCAAGTGGATGAAATTGAAGGAAGAAAAGTCGCCATAGAGAAATCACATATCTGCTATGTAAAAGACCTTGAAAAAAAGAACAGCTAAGATACTAAGAAAATCGTTAGTTTTGTGCATGCAGTGTTCTCTAGCACTAATCAGCATAAACAAATGAGCAGAGCAATTTACATAATCCCATAACAAATTGCAATATTTAAGCAGCACCAGAAAAACAAAATGATTTACATATTCCACAACAAATCAGGAGCAATAAGCTTGGCATTTTCTTGACAATAACGGGAATCGGTGTGGGAAACGATATTCCTCATGTCTGACTACAACATGAACTATAACTTGGAACAGGACGGATGAGTGGAATTCTTTTAGCTTTCCTGCCGCTAGTTCTGCCTCAAAGGGGTCTCTGTTCCATGCTGCTGCTGCTGTCCTAGCACCTCTTCACTATCTGAACCAGATGGTTTCGCACCAGTGGTGATAAAGTTTTTAAACCAATTTGCTTGAAACCTAGGAGTTCCCCGACCAGAGTTGCCAGGAGAGTCGGGGGAAGCTGAATTGTTAGAAGCAACTCCTGCGAAGAACCTATATGCCACTTTACTAGCTGTAACGATCTCTGTTTTAGCTTGCCTCAGCTACAAAGAGATAAAGAAGTCAAGTTGAAGCAAAAGTTGTGCTAAGCTAGCAAGCAAAGTTAACAAGCAAACAAACTTACATCAAGGTGCTTATTAATCAAACAAACATAAATAATATGTTAAGCTACTTAATTCATATTTTTAAAGACTTTGATCGAGTTAATAGTTGAATGTGGAAAATAAGTTGAAAAATATATCCAATCAAATCTCAGTCATCGAATAGATTGATCTTACATAAAATTAACTATTTGAGAGAAATTTTCATTTCAGAAAAAGGGCCAAACAATTGGTACACATAAAGAGAAATAGAAGCAGAAGAGAACTTTGTTTTGCCTGACCAGTAGGCATGCGGCACTGGGAACTAGGGGATTAGTAACTACACATATTACATTAGACATAAAGAAATGCACATCCAAAAGTAGAAGAATCTCACCCTAAAAGCAGTAGTTCCTGCTATCTCAACGGCAGCATCACCAGCATGAGCAAACCTGTTAACCCAGCCTGTTACAGAAGCTATAAGAATATGGTCTATGCTGGCGAGTTTCAGACAGAAGATTAAAAATCCAGAAAATTTACGCTGCACAATGTATATATGTTTGTTAAAGAGGTTGCTTGAATCAGAGCACTTGACTAGCACTCTAGCACTAGTGGCAGTTTTTGACCATTGTGTTTCCATTTGGCAGATATCTATTTCTTGAGGTGACATATCCAAACAGTACAGCAATCAAAAATATAATTTGTCCCAATTACCAATCATATTGCAGTGAACATCTAACACCAATAAACTCCAACAATCAAGTAATGTTACAAAGATCCCATAAGAAACATGGGTAGTTAACCTCATGATTAAAGACGTTGCTTCAATCAGCATGCTTATAGCACTCAAATATCAGTGGACAGTTTGGTTTCATGCTTCAATCTTTCTGGAGGCAGTGTTTTGGATGGCGAAAGGCGACAAGGGTCTGCCTCGCCACAAGGCGAGGCGAGCGGAGAGGCACTTGCCTTCTGAAGAGGCGCCAATTCATACCAAAAAATTAAAATATTTAATTGCATATATAAATAATCAAAATCTAAATAGCAATAACATATTAGCAAACATTTCAATTCAAAAACTGAAAATAGATAGTAGATACTAAAAGTCTAGAACTTGAATAAGAAAAAAAAGAAGTCAAAACAGAGGTAGAAGTAACTCTGACGTCTGAAGAAGAAGGAAAAAGAACCAGAGGAAGATATTAGAAGAAGAAATCTGAAGAATAAAAGAAGAAGAAATTATTAGTAGAAGAAACGAAGAAATACGTATCGGTTTAGACTTTGGAGTTGCCGGAAAAGTCTGGCTGGTCACCAAGAAATCTGGTCACTGGAGAAGTCTAGTCGAGACGACGGGTTGGAGTCGTTGTAACAGTCTAAGAGTGCAACTATGCAAATTTGGAAAGAAAACCTTAAAATTACCTTTTAACTTTTAAAACCCTAAATTGGTCGCCTTTTTTTGTTTTGTTGAAGAAATACAAAAGGAGACACCTTTCTCGCCATTGTTACCATGGTGTCGCCTTCTGAAGATGGATGTGCCACAGAACTAATAGGCGATGAAGAGGTGATCACCTTTCACAACACTGTCTGGAGGTGATATATTCAAACAGTATAACAATCGCAAAACGATCCACAAATCAACAATCAAATTGCGGTGTATACTTAGCACATGTATACTCCAAGAGACAAGTTCTATTACAAGTTTCCTGATTACAGATGGTTGTTACACTCATGTCCTTCAGGAGAACACTTAATGTGGACATCTAACTTTTTAATGTAAGCCTAGATAACGTGGACACTTTAGGACTGCTCACTAGCAGATGAAGAGGCAACAAAAATTAAATACTCGGTCTGACTTCACTGCATGAAATACATTGCATGCATAATCATTTGTATTGTTAAGGCAAAATAATATCTCAATTTGTCTGGAGCTGTTACTCTAGTGCACATGATGGGAACCTCAATACAAGCAACAATCAGAACGCAAGGCAGGACTTCAGTAGACGCTTACATCTAGACCCCACCCTTCCCACAAAATAACGCCCAAAAGCACCTACATTTGGAGAATCATATTTTACAGACTACTTCAGATTAAATAAAAGGTTCTTAGTAGCGTGAATTACACTACAAGAAAAATTTATCATGCCCTCAAAAAACTTCTTTTTGGCAAGCATGTGATTAAATACTTCTTTTGAAAACCGAGAAATTCCGAGGGACAGTGACGCACAGTTCAGAACTATTGAGGATAACGGGCCAGCCACTCTACCCTTCTACACTTAAATATTAGGGTTTCAATAAGCAACAGGGTTCGAACCTGTGATATCATGAGCCTAACACTTCAATGCTGGAATAAAGAGTTGAAGAAAAACTGGAGAATCATTCGAGCATGTGTTTTTTGGATTATTTTAGAAGGGAGAGGAACCAAAGATGTTATGAAGGGAAGGCATCATCAACACATGATTTTTTTTGAAAATGAGAAAAGAAATCATCAACACATGATTCAAAAGATAGAAGTTTATATAATTTAGCATCATGGTGAAATTTAACTGATGTATATAATATGTGGAAAAAATGACGACATATATAGCAGCTTAGACAAATACCTAGCACGTCTTGAGTGCTTGGCAACTATGGTAATGAAATATTTGCTACCTTAACAGTGCACAGATTAGGGGTTCAACTTCAAAATTAAACTTTCTGAGGTTATTCATCCTAATCTATAACTATGGATCATAATAATATTCTTGGCAAATCTAAAGAGGGACTTTGGTATTGGTCCCATCATGTTTGTGCACCTTGTTTCTAAGCCTGAATGTCTATCAATCAATAATTTCATAGAAATCAAGACTAGTAAAGTTGGAACTAAACTTGGAAAGAAAGAAATAACATTCATAGAAAATGTTAACGAAGGTCGAGTTAAAGTTGGTTTTCATGAGCATTGGCAACCAAGAACTGTCTCCGGAGTAAACATCTCACCCCGTGAACAAACATCACCCAATTGAGAGAGATGAGATAGCAAATACGTAGTAATTTGAGCATTTCTCCAGACACTAAAAGTTGTGGACATACATTTGCGCCACATTCAAGTTCACAACTAAGAGTTTGTCTATGAAAATGGTTAAAGCACAAACGGAATTAACAAGCAAGGGAAGAACAGAGAGAGGGAGAAAAGATTACCAGGAAGCTTTTGAACACCAAGTCTTTCACAAAATTCATCACAAAAGTGATTGCAATTCTTTGACAATAAATCATATGAGTGTCCAGGCCACTCTCTACTAAGCTCTCTCAATATCTCGTTCACTTTGAAAATAGAGTGGTTTGTGTTTCCAAGTACAATGCATTCACGGTACGAATACATTGGATTTTTCCCAGCAGGACAGCTAAAAACTCCAGTACCTTGTTCACAGAACCCGAATGACCACTCGTCATCTCCATAAACCTATGTCAAATTTACACCAAATCTAACATTTATTAACACAAGCTTAAAAGGATAAACAGAGAAAGCAGAGGTATATACAGTATAAGCATAGCAACATTTTGACAAAACGAAGCTAGTTGATGAACAAGCGACCAAAGTTCAGCTAAAAGTTAAAGAGCTACTGAAAACAGGAAGTGATGAGCTTAAATAGACACTGCACAAGATGGTACCATGCAACACTTCTGCAAATAGATACTGTCCAAGTATATCATCGCAGAATAACCAGTATATCTCATTTTATTTTTATAACCATGGTGTCCGAGGCAGAATTGCACACACATCGACTAATTCCACAAGTACCTGCAACCTCCCACCAACACAAGTATCAGGTAACTTCACTCTAAAGCTTAGAAAGATGGGAAGAAATCATCTAGTGTAAGATATGAACCTGACACTCCATGATTCTCAACCCACTACATTGACCACTAGGTTACACTCTTGGCTGTTTTTCTTTCTAACTTAACTTAATGGTTCCTACTTCTAAAGTTAGATAAACGAGATTTGATATCGAGTTCTCGAGAGCAACAATGTTACTAAGTTCATTTTGGGTAAACAACAAGGATCATAAAGCTTATTATTACATGTATAGCCCCAAATACGGAAGTGTCTGGTGGACAACATCTCATACAGTTCAGACATTATCGCCAACATTAATACCATAACATTGCTGGACTGCACTGCATACTACCAAAGTGATCTGTTTCAGTTGGACTGCACTGCATAACTCATGCCTCACATAGGATAATCTCTCCAAAAAGAAATTCCAGCTTGTTAACCGATGCTATTTCTGCCACAAGCACACAAAAAGTGTCAACCACTTGCTACTGCACTGCCCAGCTGCCTCAGACCTCTGGAATATGTTTTGTTGCTTTTTTGGTCTTTCCCTTTCTCTGATAGGGATGCCCTTGAAAGTTGGAGTTCACGGGAAGTTGACAAAGCCATCAAGAGTATGTCGATGATGGACAGAGAGGAACAAAAGATGTTTTGATGGAATTTCAACTTCTAGAAATCTTTTGCGAGACAGATGTCTAGTTAGCCTTTTTGGTTGGTCCAAATAGAGCCCTGTAAATAATTTAGAACTCTTCTTGGATTTTGTTAGCTCTATAGTTTAGAAAGAGGCTACAAATCCTTTTTTTGTGAGCTTAACTGATCTATCCTTGTAAAGCTTGCATCTTCTTGATGCCTTTAAATGAATCTACTTACTTCATAAAAAAAAAAAATTGCTTGAAAAATTGGAGAAATTTGTTCCAATGCTCAAGCAGGAACTCTTTCTCTTCTAGTCAACACTGAAAAAGAACAAAAAATTGTACCAACCCTTTTTTTGAGAATAAAAATGCCGTTGCCAGAAAGGCAAAAGATATTGTATCTTTGAGAAGCCAACAGATATGATTAATTTTTTAGCTAACAGCAGAAATAATAGAAAGCTAAGATTTCCAAGAATATATATTTGCAGATGCTTGATGGTGAAAAGGAAACTATTGTGTTTAGATTACTAGCCTAGATTATCCTGCCCACCAAGGTTAGAACTGATGGACTCACACCATGTGTTATAGCTAGAATTAGAACCTAGGGATCTCCCGGCTATTACTCCCATGCCTCAACCACTACGCCACCCTTGGAACTAAACAGCTTGCAAGTATTAACAGATTTCAAAGACAAAATTTGAGATAATAGTAAGTCATATGCACATCAAACTTGTTTTCAACTTCTACAGTAATTTTAGATGGTAACAAGTTGCAATGCTGACATCTACTATGAACTCAAAAACCTCAGGATTATTAAACGAAAGTTGTGTGTCAAAGGAGAAGCAAAAAAGAAAAGAAAGAAAAACAAACACAAGAAACTTGATGCCCACAGGCCACAAGGCAATTGATTTTACTAGT
>JAJOOR010030195.1:0-13705 GCA_036250505.1 Solanum acaule | reverse complement strand
TGTGGATCAAGAACTGCCCCTTGTGATTCATGTGGGCGTTCAGTTATGTTGAAGGATATGGACATACACCAAGTTGCAGTCCACCAGAAAAATTGATCACGAGTAAATCTTCCATTTCTTCTCTGGTGACTTTGGATTCAAAATGCGGTTAAACTGTAAAGCTCTGGCTGTTGATTCATGTATTCAATTTTAGTCTTTATTTGTGATTCTCAACCACTTTTAAGGGTTGCAAGGCAAAGGGAGGGGTGGGTTGATGATTTGTAGCCCCCTTTGCTGTGACTTCGAAAATATTATCAATTTATCATCAATGCTTAGTAATTTCGGAGAGACATTCCAAAATCTTAACCCTTATCACATTCTCTTTACCTTGTATGTATAGATCTGGGCAACACAACTCCACATATAACTTGACGATTTTCGCTATAAGCATTTCCCTATCAGTGTTTGGTGGACTGAGGTGCACCATTTGCTTGAGGAGGATGAACACAGGCTCCATTATCCGTTCATCCTTCCACCATTTCTTGTTATGTCACATTCTGGTGTTGTATAGTTTGTAATATTAGAGTAATTATTCAAGGAATAGGTTATAACAATTGGGTAACATGGGTGTAATATTTTGGGTACTACAGCTGAAATTAGTTAATTAATGAGTAATGGTACCGATACAGTATATAATGTTGATTTAGTATTAGTTAAGCATAATTAGTGGGGAGTATAGTGTAATTATTTAGTGGGGTATGAACGTAACGGGATATATGTTCGTAATATTTTGCTTTTATGGGATATTTACTTGGTTTTCCTTTGATTTTTTATTCCGAGATGATACATTTCATCATACAACAATTAATCCGCTAGTTTGGTCGATAGTCCATGGCTGCACATAGCAAATTATATATATCTCCGTTCACCTAGGGGTGGGCATGGTACGGTATTTAAAAATTTTGATACCGTAACTTTGGTATTCGGTATCTAGAGTACTATACCAAATTAGCTCGGTATGGGTTGGTATATTTAATTTCGGTTTCGATATTTTATGATATGGTATTCGGTAATCATAATTTGTTTGACTTCGACTTACATAAATTTATAACTCTCCATACAATATATTTAACAAATAAGTTAGAATCATTCTCTTTGTTCTTTAGCAAGTATTCTTGCAAGACCAATACGATGATCAACATGAATATGAAAAATTCAAAAGCACAAAACTCAATCATATTAGATCAACAACTACTTTTGCTAAATAATTTCACAAAAAGAACATTTCAATTACAATCGAGCAGTCATAGATCCAAAGTTTAAATAACATTATCTAAAATTATGCATAGCCCTATATAATTTTACACCACAAAATCATTCACTAACATGTAGACTCTAACTTGACATATACCACTATGTCAAGTTAGAGTCTACATGTTAGTAAATGATTAATTTTATATATTACTATAACATTTTGGTACGGTATATAGTACTTTGATATTTATTTTATAAATACCAAATACCGTATCGAATACCAAAAAAATTTAAAAGTCATTCCAAATATCATACCAAATACCATAAGTCCATAATATCCATACCACGATATAAATTTTTTTGATCTCGATATAATATTCGGTAGTTACCATACCATGTCCACCCCTACTTTCACGGTTTCACCAATATAGATGCTAATTATGTAAAAAGATAAAAACAAAGAACTGTAAATTGTTACTACTAACTGATTAATCTTTGTTGTAACTTGTAAGGGTATTACTATATAAGAAGAGTAAATAAGCACACTCCTCTCCGTCAACACGTGTGCTTACTTGAAAATACACTGAATTTATTCATGTTAGTGTAGTCAAGGGTAGCTCCCTTCTGTGTTTGAGAAGATTTGATGACAAAGTTTGGATTTTTCTTGTTGAGAATGAGTTGAAAAATTTGTCGATTATATTTGGGTTTGTAGTTTTCCTTCTTGTTGTTGGGTTGACTGATAGTATGTATTTGAACAATTCTCCCATTGAGCTAATCTTTTGGGTTGAGTTAGGCATGTTATGTCTTTTACGGATTATATGGTATCTTATTGGATTGATAAATTCTTGAACATATTAATAAAAGTTTTGTAGTTTAGCTATTTAGGATTAATAAACATTCCAATTTCTTATTTTCAACCTGTAAAAGTCTGATTTTGGATATACTTACTTTTTTTTTGTAGTTGTAGGGACAAAAGGTCGTTCCTTTTTGGTTTGGCTCGAAATAATTACAAAATTCATTACAATAATATTTCTAACATAATCCTGATTGTCTTTCTTCAAACCTCCAGCTCAGAGGTTTCTTGATATTTATAGTTCCCTTGAAAATAATCTAAAACATATATTGCTTGGACTCTTCAAAAGTGTAGACGCACCCATCTCTGATCCTTAAAAATAATTTCCTTTTAGCGAATCCGCCATGCACAGAGATTCTGTTTTTCCAATAAGCAACCGTTGTTTAAGTTGCAAAATCATAGAATTAGCTTCTCTTATACTTTTTGTTAAAATTGGGATCCTTACATAGGAGGCATGGCATTTAGTATTGAGATTTTGAAGGAGTGATTGAAGAATCGAATAGACGTTACTATTCAGTCTTTTGAAGGAGAAACATAAACAATCGGTTCCAGAGAAAACTTGATAGTTATAATGAAGGCTATTATGAGAGGTGGTTGTTATAAAAAGGTCTAACTGTTTACAACATAGATTTTCAATTCTCATCGCATAGATCATTTAGGTCCCGACTTTACCTTGATGTGAGTTATCGGAGGCAGCAACTATACACTGTTCGCGCCACCATTAAAGATCTCAGGCCATCACCTCTTCCTTTTTCTTCATCAATTTTTGTTTCAAAATATTCCCGCCTACAACTTCTTCCATGACCCTGTTGTTGCTTTTTAATCAAATAAATATATGAATATTTTCATCTATTCTCCTTATAGCTCTGCTTTTTTCCTCGTGCAGATCAACCGAGACATGCTTAACTCGATCAATACTAAGGACGACATATCGTAACAACCTTGTGTTCGTGTTGGGCCCAGGAAACGCCCAGGCTACCTTTACTAGTATATATATACATGAAAAATCAAGAAGGTCGCGTAATTCCTAAAAGTTAGCCTGTGAATGCAGAAATATGCCTTAAAATTGTGGAACTATACGTAATACTTTCCCAACTCATTACGGAGGTCCTCATAATTTTTTTCAGAAAAAATATTTGGGTGCTCTGAGTAGCCAGATCCATGAGCTAATACACATGAAAAACCAAGAAAGTCACGTAATTCCTAAAAGTTGGCTCGTAAATGCGAAAATATGCCTTAAAATGGTGGGACTACACATAATGCTTCCCAACTCATTACGGAGGTTCGCATAAGGTTTTCTCAGACGTTTTTTTGGATGCTCCGAGGTGCCAGATCAATGGACTAATAAACACGAAAAATCAAGAAAGTCATGTAATCCTAAAAGTTGGCTCGTAATAGGAAAATATGCCTTAAAAATGGTGGCACTATACGTAATTCTTCTACGGAGGTCATCATAATGTTTTTTCAAGAGCTCCGAGGCACCAGATCCATAGGCTAATATGGACGGAAAATCAAGAAAGTCACGTAATTCCTAAAAGTTGGCTCGTAAATGCAAAAATTTGCCTTAAAAATGGTGAGACTATACATAATGCTTCCCCAACTCATTACGAAGGTCCTCATAAAGATTTTTCAGGTGCTCCGAGGTGCCAGATCCATGAGCTGTAAATGCGGAAATAGGCGATAAAAATGGTTATAGTATATGTGGTGGTTCCCCAACTCATTATGGAGGTCCACATAAAGTTTTTTGAGAATTTGTTTTTGGTGCTTCGGGGCGCCAGATCCATGGGCAAATATACACAAAAAATCGAGAAATTTGGGTACTTCCCAAAAAGGGCATGTAAATGTGGAAATAGGCATATAAAATGGTGTGAGTATACATGGTGTTTCCCCAATTAATTACAGAGGTTCTCATAAAGTTTTTTTAGAATAAAATTTTTGGTGCTCCGGGGTGCCTAGCACGAAAAATCGAGGAATTTTGGTAATTACTAAAAAAATGGCCTGTAAATCTGGAAATAGGCATTAAAAATATTGTGAGTATATATAGTGGTTCCCCAACTCATTCCGAAGGTCCTCATAAAGATTTTTGAGATTTTTTTTTTGGGGTGCTTTAGGGCGCCAGATCCATGGGATATAACACATGAAAAATTGAGGATTTTGGGAATTTTCTAAAAAAGGGGCATGTAAATGCAGAAATTGTCCTTAAAATGGTGTGAGTATACGTGGTGGTTCCCCAACTCATTACGGAGGTCCTTATAAAATGTTTTGAGAAAAAAATATGTCACGCCCCGAGCCTACACCCTGGACGTGACCGGCACTCGAGAACCATTGCTGGCCCCAAGCGAACCCTTGGCCTGACTTTCTTACTCAGCGGAAAACTTTACTCAAGATAAATACTTTTAAACTAGAACACTGAACTGATCAATAAATAACTGAGAATGTAATAAATAACATTCACTGCCAAAGTAGCAACTCAAGTCTCAACTTAACTGAAAAGGAAAGTAAAGACTTATGAACTAACATCAACTAACTCTGTCTATGAAGCCTCTAAACTTTGAGGGATGCCGGGACAAGACCCCCGATCATCCTAACAACTGAAATAAGCAAGCAATAAAACAAAACATAACCAAAGGGATCCTCCAGAAAGCAAGAAGGCTCACCAACTGACTCTGAGTGCTCAACTGGATCAATGATGCACTGAATGCTAATCATGGTTGCCTGTGTCTGTATCATAATAAGATGCAGGCTAAATGACATCAGTACATTGAATGTATGAGTATGTGAGGGGAATTCTAAAACAAGACATAAGCTTGAAAGGAACTGAAGAAGTTACCTGGCTCAACTTAACTGAACTGATTTCAATATAAAGCAGTGTATATAAATGCAGTATAAAGAAAAACTTTAAAACATGGTTTCAACTCTGTGTATTTAGAAATACAATAATAACTCTGTATGTATGCAAAGATACAATATGAACTCTGTTTGTATATGAAAATACAAATATTTCTGATGTATATAAAAATACAAAGTACTGTTGTGGGAGTTTCTTTAACCTACAATAATAACTCGTTTTGCCTCATGCTGCCAGGGCCTTCCTATACCTTGCCAGGATAGCGATATAGAACCTGAACTACTAAGTGGCTCCACTAGTCTATGCTAAAACGCACTAAAGGAATCATCTAAAAAGTATGACCTTTTTCTACCCATGATTGCTACATAGTTTATGGTGACTCAGATTTCTCTGAACTCAACCCCATATCGGTGCTCAATACTAATCCAAAAATATACTAGCTCTTTATGTTTTAAAAACATAACTTCTTTCTGTGGTTTGAGATAATTGCTCAAAACTTAGCTCAAAGGCTATCTTGGAAATCTCAGTTTCCCTTCTTGCTTAATTGTGAAAGCATTTATTCTTTTCTGAAAACTAGCTCAAAGGCTCTTTGGAAAACAAAGTTGCCTTTCTTACTCAAATGTGAAAACATTTACTCTTTAACTGAAAACTAGCTCAAAGGCTCTTTTGGAAATCAAAGTTTCCTTACTTGTTTAAATGTGAAAACATTTTAAACTCTTTGGGAATACATAGTCCCCATATACTTTTGAAGAAATGAACTTCAACTTTACTCTTTACTGAACTCAAAACTCAAGTCTTAAAACAAAGTTAAATCATTTGTAAAAGACTTTTGGAAGACTCTATGAACTTCTCTTAACTTTTCTTGACTTGACTCTTTAACTTTCCTTGAATTGAATTGTGGATTCAAGGATTGTGATTTGTGATAAGAAAGATCTCATGATGTTTAGGAATGATTTTAGATAGCTAAACACGAGAAAAGATCAAGAAATCACTGCCTGAAAGTTGGTCCGCGACACGGAGGTGTATTTAAATTTTGGTCGCGAAAATAACTTTTGAGGCAGAACGGTCCGTGATCGCTTCGCAACGCGAGGGGAAATTTCAAATCTAAGGAACAAGTCCGCGTGGTATCCAGATTTGCCCGACTTGTTCCTTCTTTGTTTTCTATCCCCAATTCGCCTAATTTCGATTCTTTTTCTCCATATATCTTTAGATTCAGGTACCCACAACATATACACAAGAATCTAACTCAAAGCAACTCTAATAATCAATCTTAAACTCTCAAGAACTCCTCAATCTTATCCCAATTCAAGAACGAAAGTAAATTCAAGAACACAGATCAAGAACATTCAAACTTTCAATCTTTTAGGACGAATTCACGCTGAATTAAACATGTTTGGCGCGTGGGTGAAGGAACCCAACACTGTGTGAACTCACATACTTCGTAGGGATCACCCCTTGACGAAATCCACGATCTTAGTTTCAAGAACTTGACGATTTCCTTTCTTCTCCTTCTCTTTTCTCCTCTTCTTTTCTCTTCTCTAAAACCCTAACTCAATTTTCTCCAAAGCGTAAACTGACCAAGTTCAGTTTAGACCTCTAAGTAATTACCAAAAACGAATTAAAATAAAAGGGTAAGGAAAATATCAAACTATCCTTCTAAAATTCAGATTGGACATTTTCTTATTTGAATAGCCCAACTTCCAATGGGCATAACTCACTCATATGAACTCGGAATCGCGCAAACTCATCGGCATTGGAAAGATCATTCCAAGATATTTCCTACGATATCTGGAAACACACCTAACTCATCCTGATCTAGAAGTTATGGTCATTTGAAGTTATTATATTTCTTTTTATGTTAAATTATTTTCCTAAAAATAGTCAAAATATTTAATCTAAGTCGTAGGATAACCGCATGTTAGCGGGAGCTTCAAATGCCTTAAAAACTTTTCTGAAGCGTAAATAAGAACCTCTTACCCTTTTTCTCTAAATTTTTAAAGACTTCATCTGTTAGAGTCTTTTTAAATTAAGTTTTCTTAATTTCTTTAAAAAATTAAGTGGCGACTCTTTTCGAAGTATATTTCTCAAATTGTTTTATACTTAGAACATTTTAAAAAAAGTGATTTTTCTAAAGATAGTAAAATTACGGCGTAACAACCATCTCTTTGCTTCTCTTAGCTCACGAGGAAAGAATCGCCTCTTGAAGGCACTCTCAACCATAGGCCAGCTCAAAATCGATTACGCGTAAGCACGAGTTAGAAAGAGACTTTTATAGAGATACACTCTATCTTACGAAGTGAGTATGAAAGAAGTGAAGGAATTTACAAAATGTTGCAGCCTCCTAATTGTAGATGTGGCGCGCTTCACACCGATTTCTAGGACTCTACAGACACGACTTCATAGACTCCCTAGGACTCTTGAACTCTGTGCTATGATACCAAGTTTGTCACGCCCCGAGCCTACACCCTGGACGTGGCCGGCACTCGAGAACCATTGTTGGCCCCAAGCAAACCCTTGGCCTGACTTTCTTACTCAGCGAAAAACTTTACTCAAGATAAATACTTTTAAAATAGTACACTGAACTGCTCAATAAATAACTGAGAATGTAATAAATAACATTCACTGCCAAAATGGCAACTCAAGTCTCAACTTAACTGAAAAGGAAAGACTTATGAACTAACATCAACTAACTCTGTCTATGAAGCCTCTAAATTCTGAGAGATGTCGGGACAAGACCCCCGATCATCCTAACTACTGAAATAAGTAAGCAATAAAATAAAACATAACCAAAGGGATCCTTCAAAAAGTAAGGAGGCTCACCAACTGACTCTGAGTGCTAAACTGGATCAACGATGCGCTAGATGCTGATCATGGTTACCTGTGTCTACATCATAATAAGATGCAGGCTAAATGGCATCAGTACATTAAATGTACGAGTAAACGAGGGGAATTCTAAAACAAGACATAAGCTTGAAAGGAACTGAAGAACTTACCTGGCTCAACTGATCTCAACTGATTTCAATATAAAGCAGTGTATATAAATGCAGTATAGAGAAAAGCTTTAAAACATGGTTTCAACTCTGTGTATTTAGAAATACAATAATAACTCTATATGTATGCAAAGATACAATATGAACTCTGTTTGTATATGAAAATACAAATATTTCTGATGTATATAAAAATACAAAGTACTGTTATGGGAGTTTCTCTAACCGACAACCATCACTTAAGAGTTATCGTGATGATACATCGTTTTGCCTCACGCTGCTAGGGCTGTCCTATACCTTGCCGGGTGTATAAAACCTGAACTACTAAGTGGATCCACTAGTCTATGCTGAAAAGCACTAAAGGAATCATCTAAAAAGTATGACCCTTTTCTACCCATGATGACTACATAGTTTATGGCGGCTCAGAGTTCTCTGAACTCTCTCCCATATCGGTGCTCAATACTACTCCCAAAATATACTAACTCTTTATGTTTTAAAAGCATAACTTCTTTCTATGGTTTGAGATAATTGCTCAAAACTTAGCTCAAAGGCTACCTTGGAAATCTCAGTTTCCCTTCTTGCTTAATTTTGAAAGCATTTACTCTTTTCTGAAAACTAGCTCAAAGGCTCTTTGGAAAACAAAGTTTCCTTTCTTGCTCAAATGTGAAAACATTTACTCTTTAACTGAAAACTAGCTCAAAGGCTCTTTTGAAAATCAAAGTTTCCTTACTTGTTTAAATGTGAAAACATTTTGAACTCTTTGGGAATACAAAGTCCCCATATACTTTTGAAGAAATGAACTTCAACTTTACTCTTTACTGAACTCAAAACTCAAGTCTTAAAACAAAGTTAAATCATTTGTAAAAGACTTTTGGAAGACTCTATGAACTTCTCTTAACTTGGCTCTTAACTTCTCTTGACTTGACTCTTAACTTTCCTTTAATTGAATTATGGATTCAAGGATTGTGATTTGTGATAGGAAAGATCTCATGATGTTTAGGAATGATTTTAGATAGCTAAACATGAGAAAAGATTAAAAAATCACTGCTTGAAAGCTGGTCCGCGATGCGGAGGTGTATTTAAATTTTGGTTGCGAAAATAACTTTTGAGGCAGAACGGTCCGTGACCGCTCCACGACGGGAGGGGAAATTTTCAAATCTGAGGAACAGGTCCGCGTCACGGACTTGGTACCCAGATTTTCCCGACTTGTTCCTTCTTCGTTTTCTAGCCCCAATTCCCCTAATTTCGATTCTTTTTCTCCATATATCTTTAGATTCAGGTACCCACAACATATACACAAGAATCTAACTCAAAGCAACTCTAATAATCAATCTTAAACTCTCAAGAACTCCTCAATCTCATCCCAATTCAAGAACGAAAGTAAATTGAAGAACACACATCAAGAACATTCAAACTTTCAACTTTTTAGGACAAATTCACGCTGAATTAAACATGTTTGGCGCATGGGTGAAGGAACCCAACGCTGTGTGAACTCACATACCTCGTAGGGATCACCCCTTGACGAAATCCACGATCTTAGCTTCAAGAACTTGACGATTTTCTTGATTCTCCATCTCTTTTCTCCTTTTCTTTTCTCTTCTCTAAAACCCTAACTCAATTTCTCCAAAGCGTAAACTGACCAAGTTCAGTTTAGACCCCTAAGTAATTACCAAAAACGAATTAAAATAAAAGGGTAAGGAAAGACCAAACTACCCTTCTAAAATCCGGATTGAACATTTCCTTATTTGAACATCCCAACTTCCAATGGGAATAACTCACTCATATGAACTCGGAATCGTGCAAACTCGGCGGCGTTGGAAAGATCATTCCAAGATCTTTCTTACGATATCTGGAAACAGACCTAACTCATCCTGAGCTAGAAGTTATTGTTGTTTGAAGTTGACCAAAAACTCAACTCTAATACACTTAAAAATTTCCAGACTTTCTTTATACTTTCCAAAAATGACTATTTCCTCTTTTAAATTACTTTTTAGTTCTTTCTAGTTACGGGTGTTACAAAACATTTGGGTGCTCTGGAGCGCCAGATCCATGGGCTATAACACACGAAAATTCGAAGATTTTGGGTAATTCCTAAAAAGAATGCTTGTAGGTGGTTCCCCAATTCATTACGGAGGTCCTCATAAAGTTTTCCCGAGTAGTATGAAACTACATATATATTCTCTTGGACAATTAGCAATTTGCCAAGAATCAGATCCTTATCATGTCTACGGGAGGAACTGGGTTACAAAAGTTCTATGGACGAAGTAAAATAATTAGGTAATGTTGGGAACAAGAACTCAACATGAAAACATTATCATATTTACACAAAAGGAAAGAGATTTGAAATTAGGAGAAACCATATGAAGGTCGAAATATTTATAATTTATGGAAATCCTATATTAAGTACCTCAATTTATGCTATTGTCTTGAATGCTATTCACAAATATCAAGATTATTCTTAGCAAATATCACTATGTCAAAAATGATCTTTAACAATAATTAATTAACGATAATAGCTTAATTGCTGCTAAAAACATATTTTTAGTGGCATTCCACACTTCACTTCCTATTCAAGTGATTAAAGACCCTAGTACTTGAGTACATTAATTAGGCAGCCTAAAACAACAGTAATACTTCTAACAAATTAGGATCCGCCCATGGTCCTCCTCTTTTACACACTACTTTATATTTTCTTTCGGTTTCCATTCAATGTCTGGTATTCACATTGGAACCCGATTAAATTTGGATTTGCGTTGAAAAGAGGGATTCAAACCTGAGACCTGTAGTTAAGGATGAAGGAATACTTACCACCCACCACAAACCTCATTGGTTACTATATATTATTACCTCAAAATATATACTACTCTATATTATTACCTCAAACCTGTAGAATTTATAAATATAGAGTATAAATCCTCCTGTCTTCATATATTTTTATATGTATATATACTAGAAAAATTGTAGTATATACCCTTTAACACATAAAAAAATATTGGTGTATGTACCATGAATATATAGGTTAGCCCATGAATAAATACAGGCCTGAGAACATGAAGACAAAAACTAAAGAAATCACTCTAAAACCAACTAAGCTCCTAGTTGATCTTAGTTTTTGAAATGAAAACTTGAAAACATGAGTTTTCTAAGTTGTGATTTTTAGAATATGAAATTACGTTTGGATATACGTTTTACTTGAAAAAAATTAATGTTTTCTAAGTGGAATTGAGTTCCAAAAACCCAAAAACTGAAATTGAAAATATTTGAAGATCAAATTTTGAAAATCTATCTAATCAAATTTCATAGCCAACCAGATATCTGAAGATAAATTTTCAAAAACTACTCTCAAAATATATGGTGAAACGTCAGCATAGTAATGAAACAGATTTAAAAATGACTCGACATACACCTGCAACACATATACCAAAAAAAACTTAAACAAAGCTAAGTTGAGCTGACTCTACACTTTTGATGCCGCACCAGTGTTGGATTCTCCAAAAAAATATTTTACTATTGGAGAATCCGACACGTACCCATTGATATTTTTTGAAAGTTCAAGCAACATGGCGCATTAAAAGAGAGATCATGCGTCCACATATATTTTTAACCGCACAATGACAATGCATGCAAGAAAATTAGGTTCCAAAAGTCTTAATTAAAAATAAAAAGAGTTGAAAGCACATAAGTTTTTGAAGTAGCAACATAAGTCACAAAGTTGAAAATTCTTCAAGCAAAGTACTTCAAAATGATGAAATTAAAGCAAAGCATGTTTATTTAAGAGGAGCTCTGCGAGGAATCCCCTTCCTCTTGCGTTTCTGCTTCATCTCAACAATCTTTCCCCATTTGGCTTCCACCTACAAATTCCATCATACCATATGTTATTTGCAAAAATATTATATGTATTGACATATTGTAAAGATATATTTATATGTATTGACATTGCAAAATATCGAAAGTAAGACTAGGGATTGATTGGTGGAAGAAGGGAGATGAGAAAATACAAACACTTCAGAAGGGAGATGAGGAGAACCAGACTTTGCACACAACAATAAGCCTAACCTATCTTTCCAACTTCTCTTCCTTTTAAACTAGTTGCTAATTGAGTCTGGATCTCAAATCAACCTTTGTGAAGGTCTTTAATTTGGTTTTATTACTTCTTCTTGACACAATAACTAATTTCGTGACGTCAAAATTTATGTCGGACTGGGATTGATTCATAACATTTAGTACTCTCTGTTCCAATTTATATGATACACTTTCGTTTTTTGTCAATTCCAAAATTAATGATACATTTCTATATATCTACTAACAATTTTGCTTTAAAATACTCGTTTTACCTTTAATGAGAGATTTTTAGCAACACAAATATCTATGATTTATTTTGGAACATAAATTTCAAGTCTTTCTTTCTTAAAATCCATGTCAAGTCAAACAATATCATCGCATAAATTGAGATGGAGGGAATACGTTTTTTAATTTCAATATTCTATTTAGGATTATACAACAACAACACACATACCTAGTAAAATCCAACAACCGAGGTCTGGAGGGTAGAATGTACCCAAACATTACCACTACCTTATGAAATAGAGAGACTGTTTCCAAAACACCCTCAACACAAGTCTCTCTCTGTTTTTTAAACTATGTGCCCGATCAAGCATAATTTCCAGAATTCAATTTCAAAAAAATATCAAAAAATAAAATAAAATTCAACGCGAAACAACCACTTAGTTTGAAACGTAGGGAGTGATATGTACCTGGCAAGCAATGCAACAGAAGCGAAACTGTTCAGGGTCATTCAATCTCCTTTTACAAGTGTAACAAGTAGGGTCTCCAACAATTAGAGAGCCAGATCCACAATGTGGCAGTGGATTCAAAGCAATTACCCATTTCTTGTTGCATTTGTATGGCTGCACATAGCAAATTATATATATCTCATCACTAACACATATACACTACAATAACATACTCAGTAAAATCCCATCAGGTGAGGTATGATAAGGGTATAGTGTGCACATATTTTATTACTATCTCGTGGATGTAGAGAACTTATTTCTGAAATAACATATAGATACTAATAATGTAAAAACAACAAGAATTGCAAATTGTTACTACTTGTAAGGGTATATATAAATTAGTGAAATAATCAATCATTGTGCAACCAGTAGAAAACAGTGTGCACAGATCTATCCACTAAATAACAACTTTTAGAAGTTAGGCTTTGCCAAGCTTAACTTCAAATGAAAATGTCTGAAGTTATATATGATTAAAGTTCAGATATTTTTTATATGAAATCCAAACAAAAATAGCTAAACTTTAAAGTACGTGCATCAGTGAATGAATTTAGGCAAACATAACAAAATCAAATGTTCAAATAAATTAATGTCCAGAGCATCAATTCATAATCGATATGATCTCTTTTCATTTCTAATTGTAATTGCCTATATCAATTTAAATTTACCTGAATTTTGGTGCAGTCATTATATTTCTCCATCTCGTCGAGAGGAACAACATCTTTGTAAACATGTCGATAAATCTTTAGTAGGTCATGCTCATTGTGTTTGTTTGTAGCAATGCAATTCCTGCATAAATCTGAATCACATGTGATACAATACTTGTTCAGCTCATTCTTTTGAAGTTCATCATGTACCAAACATGTCCCAAAAAATGTCTTCTTCAAAAATGGCCCTATCCATGCTGGCATATTCCTGCTAGGACGTTCCAATTCTCCCTACAAATATAATGCATTATGATATTTCATTGATCTAATTGAATTGAAAAAAAAAA
>JAJOOR010030194.1:0-14159 GCA_036250505.1 Solanum acaule | reverse complement strand
TCAACCAAACCCCACCAACAATCCACCATTACCCCTTCAACTCCAGCACTTTTTAATGCCATCAAACTAGCATTCATAGCTCTTGGCTTGTTCATATTACCTCCAATTGATATAGTGTCAAGTGGTAACATCACAAAAACAGGCACTTTTGTACTACTATTGTTGCTATGAGTACCACTTGTGAGCATATGGAATTTCTCTTTTTCTTCCATATTGGGATTCAAGAATTGAACTTCTTGATTGGGATTTTTTGCTTTGAGATTGCATGATGGTGGATTGATTTTAGCAAAGCAAATCATGCTTGAGATATCATCATGTGTTCTATAATTTTTTCTTTCTTTTTTATTGATAAAAGAAGTTGAAGAACAAGGTGTTAAAGCCATTTTTTTGTGTGTGTTTTTGTTGAAAATTGAAGTTTGAAAAATAGAAGAGGTAGGGATTGATGAAGCTTTTGGATGTATATTTATAAAGGGGATCAAATATATGATGTATGGATGAGGAAAGTTTTGAGAGTTTTATTTTTAAGAAATTAAAAGGGAGAAAAGTGTAAAAGTTCAAGACAGATCAGCATATATATCTTTTTCGGGTACGTCTCGTTCTCAACTTGACAAAATGACACATATTAAACACATTTATATTTTTAACTTTAGTTATGGTTTCTTTAACCAAGTCAAGAAATATAAAATATGTTGTGGGAAAAGATTGACAATTAATATTTGAATTCCTTAGATTTTGGAGGTTGTATCCCCGATAGATATAGTGAGATCCATTCATCTTTAATTAAAGGCTAAGTTTAAGTATTTTACCCTTAATAGGCCTATTTGCACAAATTCTACTTAACTTGCCATTCTAGTGTATATTGTGGAACACTAAAACCTATTTTCACGTCTCTTTTGGCTAACTATGAATAGTTTTATTTGCTTGTGTTGTCGGTCTCATCTCATGAATTAATTTTTAGAATTTAACGAATAGTTTTATGCAATGGCATTTAAAATATTATTGTTTGCTATGCTATAGATATTTTTACGAAATATTCTTAATTGGATAGAAAAAAAGGGGAATAAGTGATTTTTTTTTTATATTTTCAACTATAATTTTCGAGCCATATTTGTGTTATAACCAATGGGTGGCTTGCTATTGCCACAATTGGGCATACCCCACAAGAAATTAGCACATTCTTCTTGTCATGTACTTGAATAAATTCTAGCTCTTCAAACACATTTTGTGGATGAAAATAAATCTTGAATTTCCCAATTTGTATAATTCATAATTTTAAAGATAAGTATGAAATATGAAGGGTTCTAAAAAGAAGTTGAGTTTGTGGGTATAATCAAAAGTCTTTGCTTTACTTTTCTTCAACAACTCTTTTTTCTCAAGAAATCATTATAAGTCACACATAGCTACTCATATTGATCCAACTTTACACATTTGTTGTATGTGTTCTAGTCAAGCAATTGCTTTGCAAGTAATAACAAAATATATCATTCAATTGAATTAGCTGGTTGTAAATACATGATAAATAATAAGTGATGAAAAAAATTGATATTCAAATTGTTTTTATAAATAAGTAATTATGTATTTGAATTGAAGTACTGAAACTGATAACCAAATATCTAACTGGAGATTAAGAATCGAAAATACTTGCTCACGTCCAATTTAAGCACCAAACTTTGTGTTAATTTTTCATGTTAAAGTGATAATAATGTACATCATATGCAGGATTTTGTGTGAGCAATATTAATTTGACTTAATAGCACAACGACTTATAACCTATTATATATAACAATATATTGGTGTAGAAAATCTCAAATTAAAGATCATTAACTACACAAATTTCTTGAGTTTGGCAAAAATATAGATTTGCACTTTTAGCTTTGCATACAACTTTTTGAAGGCTATGATGAAAATGATGCTTTTGAAGCAGTTAGAATTTTCGCACTAAAGTGGACCAGCAAGTGATTGAAATGTTTGCAATAATTAAATGAATTTACTCTATCATTAAACTTTGAGTCAAAATTTAGAAAATTGATTGGCTGTGAGTGTTCACACGTGTTTGTTCCACTAACACGTGCAGTAGTTTTGGTATGACATAGAAAATAGGATTTTAGTTCCATATTTGTAGACATTATGATGCAAAGTTTATAAATTATAATGCTAAGAGTAATAATCCTCAATTATGTAGTACTTTATGATTTGTCGTCGGTTCATTGCATTAAGAAAGGATATATGTCACGAGTAATGTAAAATATACCATCGTAAAGATGGTTGAGTTGGTAAATCACGTGGTATCTCATACGGAAAGTCAGAGAACAATTTTCTTTATCAACGTCTTTCTAATCGTGTTTATCACATTGAACTTATCTAATACACTTTACATTTTTTGTTTGATTTGCAAGCTAGTGCATGTGAGCGAGGCGAGTTTACCTAATGCACACTGCAATAATAGTGACTGCGGATAATATAATGTTGGTATAATATATCACAAATATAATAAATTGCATTTGAAAATAAAATAACAAAAATAAATAAAAATACATATTCAGGTTGATGTGCGGATATCTCGCTCTCTTTAAGGAGATTCAAGTTCACTGTGATATAATTTACACCAATCCAACAATATATCTCTTGATTTGTTATCTGTAGGATACAATAGTCCAACGACGTCGTACAACTCAAACAACTTCAGATTAGTTTGAAAGTTCAAAACTCCACAAAAAACACCTTCTTCAACATATAGTTACTCTCTTTTGTATAGTGAATTAGTTAAAAACTTAAAATATTTTTCTTTATCATAATTCTCTTTATTCTTTATATGAAATATAAGAATAATTAGGTAGAATAACGAGCTAATTGAAGAGTTGGAATAAAGATGTTGCACAATGGCACTTCAATGTGCAAAATAATACCCACCAAATGTAAATGCCACAATTGTGCAGTAGCACACTTTGATAATTTTAGAATTATGCACTATAATATCAAATATAATATTAAAATGTTCACATGTACTAACAATTTTTCATTCATGTTAATATTAAAATGAGAGAGTACTTCACAATTTAGTTAAAGGTAAATCTTAATTTTGGTCCTTATAGTAAATGGCTTAATACATTTCATATTCAATTTTTTATTTTTTTTTAACCATTCCCTAGGAGCTCCCACCCCTTTTGCTCCCTTGGTGACTCGACTCGCAACCTTCGGGTTGGAAGTGAGGGGTGCTTACCATCCGAGCAACGTGTTTTGATTCTTTTATGTAGAAAATATTTATAATTTAAATATTTTCATAACTATATTACTCCTAGCTATGAAGTAATAATACAAGTCATAACAATGAGTAATTAAATGTTAGAACATTTAATAGTATTTGAAATTTGTGAACAAGGGATGAAAGATTATAAAAAAAAAAAGGATCAAAGGGTTTTATGATCGGGAAAAGAGAATTTTAATAGCGATTAAATTTCTCTTTTTTAAAAATATAATGATCTGAAGGACGTCAATTCTATGAGATTTTAGCGAATATTCACAATCAGCAACAACAACATACATGATATATCAAAATTTGATTATATCAAAATATTTTATTATTTAATTAGAAGGAGAATATATTTAATTAGAGATTTGGATAATGCATATATCAAAGGGACCCCAAATGTCATCAATTAAGAAAACAAAATACAGTCAGATTGTTTTGTATTTTATGTTGTTTTTTCATCAAAAGAAGTGACAAGAAAAATCCACTTGGGATGAGGTTAAATATCAAGTGGAATCATCTAGCATCCTTTCAAAATGTTTTAGTGGTTGTGAATCATTGCTCCTTGAATTGTGTTGAGTTTTGCTATATTTTAAAATTAGGAGCGTAAAATGACTCATGATTTGAATTTGAACAGATTAAAATGAAATTAAGTTACTATTAAATAAGCATGTCAAAAGAAGTCATTTTTTCTTTTACTCTCCGTCACAAGATAAATGGAGAAAAAAAATCACAAAAAATCACTTTTAACCTTGTAATTAAGAAAATAGTCATTATCTAGAAAATCTATAAATTCAAAATAGCAATAACTATTTTTCAAAATATGATTGAAAAACGATCAATAAATATTATTCTTACCCGATATAATTTAAAGATCCAACATGAACTTTCTCTTGATTTTGAGCCCTCAATTTGGTTTTCAATAAGAAAAAAACCAATTAAGAAGAGTAAAAATAAAGAAAAAGATTTCAAAGAAAGCAATACAACACATTTTTTTTGTAATCCATTTTCTTATTTTCTTTTACTCTACAATCATGAGACAAATGGAAAAAATTCACAAATAGCCACTTTTACTGTCATATAGTTTCAAATTTTATAAGCGAAGCTTTAGAAAAATGTTCTTTTATCCACTATCATGAGATAAAGAGTAATTTCTCAAATAGCCATTTCAACTTTCGTAATTAAAAAATAGCCATTGTTCTTAGATGTTTTAAAATCCACAAGTGAAAACTTTATCACAATAACTATTTCGCAAAGACATGATTAGAAAGTGGCTAATGAGTCGTCTTCATGGGTCTCAATAATCTCCTTTCCGATGTCCAAAACATGTCGGGCCTGATCAACTTGAGGAACTTATTATGGAGATAAGTATCAATTCACGAATCAAATATATGTTTTTATACGATAAAGTTCGAAGGTCCAACTTTGGTACTAGAATGAGGTTCTTTCATCTTACGGATGATGATGATGGTGAGGATTTACTCAGTGATGAAAACGCTATGAGTCGAGATAAGGAGTTGGGCCTAAAATTGGGCTTTCTATTTGGGCCACTAACAAAGAAAAACCTCAACACTTGAGGTTCTAATGGATCTACACAATGGGCAAGATTGGGCCACACCATCACATTCTATACAAAGACACAAATGCCTACAAGGCAAAAGCACAACTGAAGCGAACCGTTTTCTACAACCCTTGCAACTCGGCCGGCCGGTCGACTCAACAACCCGGTCCGGATCAACATAAACCGACTCAGCATCCTCCGCTTCTCCGCCACCGTCTCCCTCCGGCGGACTCATTCCACCGCCGTTCACCATCGCCTGCTGTAACTGAGCTTGCAGCGTCGCTGCCGTCACTTCCTGTTCACAAGCCTTTACTTGCCACGCACGCGCCTCCGCGATCATCTGCGA
This sequence comes from Solanum acaule, assembly GCA_036250505.1. Classification (NCBI taxonomy): domain Eukaryota; kingdom Viridiplantae; phylum Streptophyta; class Magnoliopsida; order Solanales; family Solanaceae; genus Solanum; species Solanum acaule. Next base: position 9,005 of record JAJOOR010030194.1, on the reverse strand, counting down.
TGCACGCGCCTCCAGCTCTGTATTCCGCCTCGATGCTTTCTCCACCTCCGTTTCCTTCTCTTTCAGCCTCCTCGCCGTTGATTCTTCCACTGCTCCGATCAGCGCATGATAGTGACGTTTCCTTTTCTCCTCTAACGTACGCCTCAATTGTTCTCCCTATTGGCATAATTTACGTACATTTTCATTTATTTACTTATCCGATGCTCGGCTAGCCTCGATGCAACAGTAAAATTGAAAAAAACAACCGAAAAATTTTCAAATCATTACCTGGAGTTGGAGGAAGTGATCAATTTCATGTTGTTGTTGTTTGATATGAGAGGCCAGAAAATCGTCTGTTATTGTTGATGATTGATGATGCAGAGATAGATGAGAAACAGAATGTTGTTGTTGATGATGATGATGATGAAATTGATCTCCGAAAGCTAATTGAAGGCCAGTAGATACAATATTTGTGTGTTGCTGGTGCTGATGCTGCGATGAATTGTTGTTGTGAAGTTGAGTAAGATTGATAAGTTGATGTTGAGATTGGATCGACATTAATGGATTCCTCGTCTCTGTTGTTGTTGTTGTAGTAGCTAAGGTATGCTCTCTTCTTCTTTTTCGCGAATTCGCCTCAACTGCCATTGCAGCAAACAAAGAAAAAAACAGAGATTACATCAGTTCCTTTTGTATTGAATCAATCTATCAATCAATCAATCAACTAGTCTCGAGTTCGAGCCTGATGATGAAAAAAATCCTTTTTAACGGGTCATATCTGACGCGAATCCAGATTAATCCGACTACTGTATGTGACATTCGAATTTTGTGTGCAATTCTATCAACCACGAAAAAATCTAGAAAGTAATTAACCAAATTCAGATTAGTTGGATCGTTGATATACCTAAATTGTGTGCTTAAAATGCAAAAAGAGAGTAATGTAATTTTTTTTACCTGTTGGATTGAATAGCATTTGTGTAGGATCAAGAAATGATTCTTCACCAAAAACTCCACTTTGTTGTTGTTGTTGTTGAGTTTGTACTAGTACTAATGATGAATAATTGTTACCAATTTGGCTCTTTCCTTCTTGTACACTTCTATTTAGAAAGAGAACATTTGATGGGTATTGAGCTTGAACTGCCATCTTTGAATGAATTAACAAAGGGAAAACGATATGATATACCCCTCAACTTTGTGATTTTGAGTTGGTATATCCCTCGTTAAAAAAATAGCTCAGATATACCCCTCAAACTCACAAAGTTTATAAGAATTGCAATAGAGAAGTGTGATTGGTGAGCCTAATATACTCTTCAACCTCGCAAACTTTATAATTTAAAGTTGATATATCTCTTGTTGCAAAAGTGACTCACATATATCGTTAAAATTCGAAAAGTTTATAAGAATTGCAATAGAGAAGTGTGATTGGTGGAGGAAATGAGGATAGAAAGAGAAAGGAGAAAAGGTTAACAATAAAGGCTAAGACATAAACAACATGAAAGAGAAGAAGATGCCATAATAAACCATTTGTGGATTCTTCAATGACCCTTCAAAATTCAAAAATAATTTCGAATCGTGTGTTACTGAACTTCAGAAATTTTTCGATTATTTTTGAAAAAAATATATATATGAAAGATTTAGTGACAAGAATGAATGAGAAGTAAGAAAATTTTGATTTTTGAGAGGGAGAGAGGGAGAGAGTTTAAAGTGGAAAAAAATGAATCTTTACTTTAAGGTCTATATAACACCTTTTATTTTTTTAATTTCAAAGGGAGAGATATATGTGATTGAAGGGAATCAGTCCAAAGAGAGAAAGAGAGGGGTAGCCCCAAATTTTGGTTTTTTTGTTCTTTGGTTCGTTGTGTCAGATTCAGAATTTAAATTTAAATTTTCTTAGATTTGTTGCGTTCAAAATTGGCCTTTACAAGGGGATAGCTACAATTATGCTAATAAGACGACAAAATTTAATAGTTTTGACATCTGATCATGTATTTGTATTAAAAATTTCTCCTAATATGTGTAAATAATTTAAAATTCAAAATTAAATATGTTTAGTGATATATGATAAGGATTAATTTTTATTTATTTTTACTAATTGAGGGTTAAATTTTTTAACTATTCTAAAAAATAGTAATTTAGAAACCAATCCTTTAAAAACCAAAATATACTCTTGGTCAAATCTCACCACATCCCCACAATATTTTATGGATGATGATGAAGGTTCACGTGGATCTAATGAATTACATTTTGAACCATTTTTTTAAAAAAAAATTGCACTATGAATGAAGAAAATCACCATAATTGGTTTAACCAATTATGTCATGGCCGTGGTGGATGGTTCAAAATTCCATCATTCTAAATCAAAAGTCTCGAGTTAGAGTTTCTATGAATGAAGAAAATCATGTTTGGAAGCGTTGCTTTCCAAAAATAACCATGCTTTATACGATTCCAAATTAATCCAATCACAATACAAATACGAAAAAAATAATTAAGTCATGTGGCAAACTGATCAGCAAGATACTCCTCATATCATCTCCCACATGTGTTGCTGCAATTTCTTTATTACATCTATTAAACCAAAAACCTTTAATAAAAAGTACAACAACAAAAAAAAGTAAGAGCATATAATATTAAGTATAGGATATATAGGAATAAGAGTTTTAACTTAAAAACTTAAAAATAAGAGTTTTAAATTTTATAGCCTTAAATTAAAGAGGTCTTAATACTTATAATTAGTTAACTTAAAAAGTTTCACCTGTCTAATCGTAATAGTTTATAATCCTTACTGACGTATACTTGACGTATAACAAATGTATATAAATTAGTATGCTTATTGAGTATAATGATTATATATTAATTATAATCTGAATACCGACTAAATTAATAATAAAAAAAAATATTTTTTTCCTTATTGTGAATATTAGTACCTGAATTGGGAGTGTATATGACATATCAAACTTTTTATTAACTTTATGAGTGTAATTTACATTTTTTATGTACCTAAATTGGGAGTGTACGTCTTTTTAATCGAGTTCCTCATATTAGATTTGTTTATTATAACTTACATTTTTTATATAATTTGTGAGTTATTATATAAAAATAAATTTATCTGATGCACATCTAAGGAATAGTGGTTGCGGATTTTTTTTAATCGAGTTACTCATATCAGATTTGTTTAGTATAATTTATATTTTCTAGGTAATTTGTGAGTTACTACATAAAAACGAAGGTATCTTATGCACATCTAAAGAATAACAGTTGCAGATTCTTTTTAATTGAGTTCCTCGCATCAAATTTGTTTAATATAATTTACATTTTCTATGTAATTTGTGAGTTACTACATAAAAATGAATTTATCTAATACACATCTAAAGAATAGCAATTGCGAATTCTTTTTAATCGAGTTCCTCACATCAAATTTGTTTAGTATAAATTACACTTTCTATGTAACTTGTGAGTTACTATAAAAAAAAAGAAAAAATTACCTGATGCACATCTAAAGAATAGCAATTGTGAATTTTCCTCTATATTTTAAAAAATGAAAGTATATTAGGATGAAAATGATGTTTCTAGATTTTTGAAAATTCTCAACCAGGCCAAATAAATTGACAATTTAGACAATTAATTACTAACATTATAATTAACTTAAACTAGTGTTCACACTTTAGACCAAATCAATCTAACACCAATCTTTCTTGATAATGTTTATAAACTTACCTTTAAATTTTGTCTAATTTTCAAACATCAATTGCATGCACGTCAAAATTTTCCATCCATTTTAAAGCAAGTAGGGCCTATTCATATTTCATTTGTCATTTATATCATTGCAAAATCAATTAGTTCAAAACATGTTGGTTGTCATGCTAATGTAGCACTTTTAAAAAAATAAAATTATGTGGTCCTTCATTTAATAATTTTTTTAAAAATATTTTCACATAATATTCGATATTCGTTTTGTGATCCTGACAATTTATTGAATTTGCACTAGATAAGTCTTATTAAAGGATGAAGTGTTTTCAATGAAATCGAGTGCTAGCTAATTCCCATTTTATTGAATTAATTGATCGACGTTCTAGCAGATATTTGTTCTGAATTCAATAGTTTTTACAATTTTTTAAAATTATTTATTATTATGAAAATCAATCTTACTACTTTTATTTTTGCAGTTTGTATACTTGAAAAAAGAAAATTGGGGCGTGTTGTCCAAATCATCGATTTGGTATATATTAGACGGAGCCTTTTTCCTCGAGCAAAATATCGAATATTTATAACGTCCTACTAGGATGTTTTGTATTTATGATATTTAAATTTGATACCTCTGATTAAAAATAGACATACTATCTATCCGATCGCAACCCTAACTAGTCTTCCAACAACTAATTATCACTTTTGGACTTTGTATTATTTGGTTTAATTAGTTTCTAATTGACAAATAGCACCGTCCTCTTCCTAACCTACCCACTATAGTACCTATGCCTTTCTTTGCACCAAAGGCACATCTCAAATCAAACCTAAGAATAGAAATTAACGATAGATAAATTTTATAATAAAAATTAAAAAAATGATCGTTAATTTTATTTAGTGACAGATTTGTGATAGATTTTAAAAAGATTTTTTTTGTTATGAGCGATAACAGATTAACAACGAAATTCATAGACTTTTATTTAATTTACAAGTGAGAGGAACTTATATCCTCTCATTTTCAACCTTTTTTCAACTTTGGAGATAATTAACTTAAGCTTTTTAATTAATTTTATCCTTAATTAGAAGTGTTTACATCCACACAAATTAAATATTATGAATCAAGATCATACATTATAAAAGTTTTATAGTCACACAAACATTATAACACACACATTTGATTAAGAGGTTAAGATCACATATTTTAAAACTCTTATTTTCTTTTAATTTCGTATTTAATCAAATAAGTTCACATAAATTAAAATGGATTAACGTAATAACGATAAAGATTTTTAGTGGGCAGAAAAATAGAAAGGAGGCCTGTCAATTAAACAAATAATTTGGTACAAGATCCATCAAATTAAGGAGAAGCAATCAAAGAAAAAAATGGCTATCTTTTGATTGAAAAATCAAAAGAATAGATGGAAGTGGTGCAACAACCATGTTTCTTATCTTAAAATTAATTATAATGATGAAAGTAGAAAGAAATATGTTTTTGTTTTCTCGGTTATCGTATTATTTGTTGTGATTATATTCTTGTTTTTTGTCTTGATTATCATATTATTTATTGTGGCTGCTATTTTTTTTAAATTAATTTTAATATGGTTTCTTAACTACTGTAGTTCTTTTTCATACCTGATTTAATTTGTTGTGTTTTTCTTGAATAGGATCTTTCGTAAATAACCTCTCCATCCTCAGAAGGTAGAGATAAGGTTTGCGTACACAACACCTTTTCAGAAATCACTTGTGGAATTACACTCATGTGTATATTGTTGTTATTGTGTTGTTGTTGAAAGCAAAAGATACATGACTTTTTTTTCGCTTCGGTTATATCGTATTATTTGTTATTGGTATTATTTTTTTCTTTATTATTTTCATCATGACTTCTTCACTATTATACTTTATTTTCATACTTGATTTATTATATTTTTTTTGGGCCGAAAATCTTTTGTAAACAATCTCTCAATTTTTATCAGATAAGAATAAAATTTACGTAGACACTATTCTTTTCAAATAATCCTTATAAAATTACATTGTTGTGTATATTGTTGTTGTTAAAAGCAAAAGAAAAAAAAAGCTAATAATGTTCTAATTAAGCTAATTAAAAGTTTCATGAATTTATGTGATGTGTTTGACAAGTTAGATAGTGGAATATTTATTGGTATTGATAAGCTTCACTTATTAATCAATCAATACTTCAAATCAAACAACACCTAGAATGACTTTGCAATTGCTTTCTAGGTGTGCTATGTATTGTAGTGTAAGTGGATAGATAATTACACCAAAAATTATGATAGGAGGGTAATTAAATACTTTTAATTACACCAAAAATTATGATAGTGGAATATTTATTGGTATCTTTAATTAGAGGTTGTGATTAAATCAGGTTATGATCCCAACGCCCATATGAGATAGTGATGAGTTTCACGCGTCTTAATCCAACCTACGGCTACGCATGATTATCGGCCACAAAATGGTACCGCCCAATACCTACCCTACCACTTATAAACGATCGTCCTACAATAATCCAAAAAGAAACTGCAATGATCTTGAATGAAAATTTTACAACGATAATCCGAATCATAAGTGTGTATATATATATAGCATTAATTTGATTAATTATAAATGAATCCGTGATATATACACTACATTCACCCAGACGATTATGAAATAGAGGTACTAATAGAAATAATTTAATGAAAATGTCAGGGGGAGTTAAATAATTTATGAATCAAATTAATGTTACTATATGTACTTTTTCATATTTTCTCTAGTGATAATAGAAGAATATATATATAACGTCTAAATTCTGAATTCATTATTATTATTACATATGGATTGGGTAAAAGATTTGTGAATGAGTGGGGTGGGTGGGTCTTCTTTGTATTATGCTGCACAAAATCAGAGGTTTCCTGCTGCAAATTAAGAACCTCAGCAGTCCCCACAACAAAAAAGTAATTTAAACCCTCAAAATAAAATTTAAAAAAATCTTCTCAATTGGTGTAGCTACATAGATATATCATCTTGTCGAAAAATTATTTTATGTATATAAACTATAATAGTAATATATACAAGTCTGAAAATTACTTTTAACAATATATATCAAATATTAAATGTTACTTATTAGCTAAGCTTTTTTATTTTGCCACGCAGCAATAGGGGAAATTGTATATCCATGGAGTGTCAACGGACACCTTTCTGTTGAAAAATTATATTATGTAAAATTATAAAAAAATATCTTTATGTGTATATATTATATGTATGTGAAATTTTGTTGATCGAAGAAAAATATTGAAAAAAGAACGAATAACTTATCCATGAATTTTTTTGAGTCACACTCATAGGCCATAGTAAGGTCTAACTCATTCTAGTATTATGGAGCGTTGTAATAGTTGAACTCTAACATTATATTTATTATCCTAAAGAAGCACTTCGACTTTCTTTATCCCTCTTTCTTTGCCTTCAAGCTAATGACTTTGAGTGTTTTTTGAGAATCTTCTTTCAGTCTTAATTATATTTTAATTTTTATATACTTTATTGAAGAAAGACGTTGAAAATCACTTGATCAGAAGAAAAATAAGAAAATTGACAAAGTTCATGCTTCAACCTTTTATATATTTACTTCACTTTTTAACTTCTTTTAATGAAAATTCTAATTACACAATAATACCATTATCACCTTTTCAAATATGTATAATTCATTGTGGTCACAACTTGAGAGGTTTGCTTTTGTAATTCAGTCTACACAATTTATTGATATTCTTTTCAATTTATTTTAAAATTTCTTTGATCTGAAGCATCGTACAATCCATTTAGATTAATTTTAGTTGCCAATGAAATGAAATACAAAAAACTCTCTGTCTAAATAATTGATCTGACAAGTCAATTTTCAATGTGATGCATTCATCATAATTAAAATGAGATGATCTATCTAAACTTAGTTCAATTTTATTAAAAATTGAAGCGAATCAAACAATTCTTATAGATAAATAAAATACGAAGGAAGAACCGATGATAATATTTATAGCTATATCTTTTCGATCGATATACAAGCAGTTGGCCACGAAGTCCCCTGTCCCCCTCCCTAAGAAAGAGTCAGAAGAATTCCCCACAAATACAGGCTTTAAATGCTGGTCCAGATTTATGTATTGTCTATTTTCTCATCCTTTTTTAAGTCGGCAAGTGACTAATAATGTTGTGAACTTCAATAAATAACAAAGGATTAATTAGTTTATAAAACAAACAAGTTGACATTATTAGTAATAATAAATATTTTTAAAAATAGTATGAATTATCCTTGGCCATTTTGTCCTATTTCACACGTAATTGACACATGTTAATACTTGAGGTTCTAAGGATCTATTGGAAATAATTTTTTTATCATATAAAGATAGGAGTGAATTTACGTACATATATCTTACTCCCTGGACTCCATTTGTCATATTACATTGATTATATTATTGTTTTTGAAGTTCATTGCTTAAATGATCAATTATTTATTAAAATATTATGTTGTAAGATTAGTATATTTTATATGTTAAGGTACCATATATGGTCGATGCCTTGAGAGTATTTATTGATGGAAGGTGATTTAAGTGATCAGTTCACGAGTGAAACGAGATAGTGAAAAGTTATCCTTTTGCAATGTTAAAAGCTAAGTAAAGTTATGAAGTTGATTGAGTAGAGCTCAAACTCGAAAGTGATGGCTAACTAGACTCACCCCAAAGTCACCTTTTTCTAATATATATATATATATGGAGAAATTTCACATTAGGAATTAAATATCAAAAAAATTCATCAAATCAACCAAAATGATTTTTAAGTGTGAAATGACTGTAAAATGAGTTAACATATTTTAAACTAATTTATGATTAAACATTTTTAGTAAAGTATCAAAATGATCAACATCAAAATTTACTCATAATCAAGGGAATATATATTGTAATATTCCAAAATAAAATCTATTTTTTTTTTGTTCATCATGGGGACCATCAAGAATGACAAAAGGTGATTGATTAAAGCTATAAGAGAAGTGGGGAGAATTAATCAAGCAAAAATTGGCTGTCCATTTTCATTGAGTTAATGTGTGTGTGTGTATTGGCACTATATATAATCTACTAGTACTACTTTAGGCAGGCAAAGATCCACAACTTTTTTAATGGTGCCAAAACAAATAATTATTTCAATTTCTTTTTCTCCTTTTTTTACGCAATATTCTATTTTCGTATTGAGATTCTGATTAATATGTATTTATATTGTATAAGACTCATTTAAGAGAAAAGTGCTCTAATTCTTTTTATACTCGTAATTCAAACTTGAAAATTATGAATTATCCGTCCCATCCCAACTCT
>JAJOOR010030193.1:0-12039 GCA_036250505.1 Solanum acaule | reverse complement strand
CCCCCCCCCCCACTGGTAGGAGTTGACTGTTAGATACGTGATTTTGGTATTCAACTACTAGTAACTTTTTATTATGGGACGTTTAATTTAAATTTATATTTAAGAAAAAAATGTTTATATACCATGCTTGATTAAGAATAAAAGGATATTATCTATTTGCCACAAATTAAAATTGGTTATTGGTTTAAACATACTTAATGCTTCCCCAACAATTAGTGTGAACTGTAACACATAAACTTCAACAGTATTATCTGCTAGTTTAATTGAATTGTCTTTACGCAGAAAATGGGTAACATAACATCAATGTAAAGGATTGTTGGTCATAAATCATAATGATGGATATGAATGGTAGTTTACTTTTAACTATTTTACGCTCCTTCCTTCCGTACTTATTTACTTGTTAAATAATTTTTTAATTTAATTTTCTTTTTTATTTATTATTTTTGACTAATTTAATTTTCTTCTTCTTATTATATCCTCAATTTATTAACATTGAGTTCATTAATAAAATATGTAGTTAGTAAATATGTTTAAAATTCTATCAATTAATATAGGTAAAATGGTAAACTCATTATATCAATCATTGATAAGTAACAAAGGGAAAAAACTTTAATTGTCATAGTTTCCCTTTTTAGAGTCAAACTATAAAAAATTTGATTAACATTTTACGATTTACTGTTTCATCATATTGATATGCAAAAAGTTGAAATTTATAATATTTTTCGTATAATTTTTGAATATCTAATTTTTTTGTTTAAAATATCGAATTAATGTAATCTAATTTAATTTTGAAAATTAGTTGAATTGACTTTTAAAAAATCAAAAATATAATATACTCCCTCCGTCCTATTTTATATGTCACCTTTTTACTTTGCATTTGCATTAAGAAATAATGTAACTTTATCCTTCTACCCTTATTTAATGTTTTCTTAAGTCAACTTTATAATAAATGATGAATACATTTTCAAGATTAATTAACTATTTTATCAAGGGTATAATAGGCAAAATATGATAATTTATGCATAAATTTTATAAAATGACAAGTATTGTAGTCCAAATATTTATAGAAAGGGATGACATATAAAATGAGACAGAGGAATAACAAATAAAAATGAACGGAGGAGTACAAAGTTTGTTTTCATCTGCACTAAAACCATAATCCTGTTCATGATTGTCCGCTTCTAATTAATTCAAATGTTAATGCGGTGCTAGCTAGGTGGGAGTAGGGGTGTTCAGAAAATGTAATTAATTGTGATTTGTGAATCTCGCATTAATGTAACATAGCAAATTGAGACTTGTAATAGAACTCCACGTGGGAGACTACTAATTCTTTTTAAAAACAACTTTTATATATATCAAACATAAAAATCGTATGTTATAGTTATAGTTTACATAATTGCATTTCATATCAAATTTTATGTTTGTTATGGAGTTTTTAATTTGTATAATTCGTTAGATACATATAATTTTATACAAATTATTCAGTTTTGTATAAATTCATTTATACATTGTAATTTGTATAATAAAATCTGTATTTGTATAATTATAAGTGTATAGGACAAAAATATATGTATTTATATTTGTATATACACTTTTTTCTCGTTTTATACAAACACAAACACATTTTATACAGTTTATCCCGAAATGTATAAAATGGCTAATTGTATACCGAATCAGATGACAAAAAAATGGGATGTTTGCTGCGAATTACAAATAAAATAAACTGTGGCTATAACATTTAATTTGAATTAATAATTTGCTATTTCATACAATTTTCTCCTTTTTAAAATTGTTTTGGTTCCAAAATCCAAATTATTTGTTGTGATATTCCATCTGTTCAAATTATCTCTTCAAATTATTTATTGTGATTCTCTTTTACGTGCCTTTTAAAAAAATATTAATTTATTGATATTTAAATTATCATAACATTACTCTATAGATTGAGTTGTTTGTAGTTTTTACAAACAATAGTACTGAGGTAAACTGAAAAACAATACTCACTTCGTTTTGATACAAAGTTCATCTTAATCTTTTAAAACAACGAATAATTTAAAATACGTATTTTTAAAAATTATGACAGATAATTTGAGAAGGAACAAACGATATTTTAAACTAGGTTCCTTTCAAAATTTACAATAGTACTCCCCCGCACGTGACATTTTAAGGGCCATAAATCAAACGTCACATATAGAGTATATAACTGATTTCTAAAAAAAAAATTGCAAATCATAACAGGAGAGGGGAGAAATTTTTGTTTCTAAGAATAATTACTCCAATGAAGGGAATTCTTATTAATTAAGCTATAATTATATGTAGCCTCATAAGGCAGAAGAAACCATAGTTATTAGGAGTAGTCAGGGATGAGTCAATTGAACTCATAATTTTTAAGTAAATACTTATTTATACAGGGTGTTAAGGGGTGTACAAAATCAAATAAAAAACCGTATCATATCGCAAATCAAGTTAAATTAGGGAAATTTTTTTAACTAATGTTTGGTATTGGAAAATAAATTCGATAATACTTGGATTTATGTGGTTTTAACTAAAAAAAGTTAATCCGAGATCAAACTAATCCGATATTTTATATAGAATTTTTAAAATTTATTTTATACATTGAAGTATTTGCTTTGATATAATTTCTAAATATTTCTTATACTTTTTCATAATTTTTAGTATCTTTTAACATATTATTACAAGTTTTGAAACTTAGAATTTTGCATAGTCCAAAAAAAATTATTGTCCATAGATATTAGTAACTCTAATAAAACCCAAATCAAAATCAAATCAATACCGATGCAGATGCTAACAAAAAAATAATAATTCAACACTAAGAATGACAATAATGTTGAATATTTGTTCTTTAATTATGACAAAAATAATAACCTAATTTTAATTTTTCTATAATGTTTAATCACGTAATTAATACTTATTAAACTTATTTTAACATGATTTAGTACTTTTAAATTATGATCATTTTCATTATGACTTATCAATTGCAATATTTATTTTATGTGATTTTATTATTATTTTTTGTTGAATATTTTAGTGTCCTCACTCATCTCATATTTTGTGTTATTTTCTTTTAAAAAAAACACCTTAGAAAGTTGTATTTTGATAGGACTAAAGAAATATTTGGAGCACGAGTTAATTATAAGTTTGTACCAATAATTTGTTTGGTTTATAAATTTAAAAAATCGATATAAATAATTTGATTTAATATTTAAAAAATTGAACCAACCTGACTATATACACGAACAATACACCCCTACGGGATGTTTAGATCAAACTGTTAGTAATTAACTATAACTAAACAATTTAATAAAGTGAAAATATACCTTAACTAATTAACTGTGGTCAAGTGTGTATGTTTTAATGCAGGTCATGTCTACATTGATTTAATTTAAACACCTGATTGATCAGTTAAGTTTTAACCACCATGAGTTTTTATATGCATATCTTTTTGAACCCATGAAGAGTATTGAGTTGTGGCCTACGCTGCAAATTTTAACCTGAAGTAATGTATGTACGTATGCAAGTTCCAATCAATGGGTCCTCACTCATCAATCACATTAATGGACACGTCACCTAGTTAGGAGATCACTTGTTTGTTGTCTTTCATAATTTCTTACCAAAGTCATATGGATATATATTATTAGTAAGTTTTACCATTCTGAATCGTGGCGAGATAAATAAGATCTTTTATTTTTAATTTAAAGTTTTAGGTTTGCATCTTGAAATAGAGAGATCTTAATAGTGAATTCTTCTCCCATTAATATATCGTACACTATGCAAATTTAAATCAATCAGGACTCCAACACAATACCAGACACAAAATAAGACATTTGAAAGGTAGGTTAAATTTATTTTTTATTGTCATTGCTATTGGGAGTTTATTTACAGAGTAATATAGAGTTGAATCTGAATTTTTTTCATGTATATAAAAGAGGAATTTTATTCATATCACCATTATCGATTGGCATTTATATGGTTGATATATTGTTATCCGTGCCCTAATTATTTGTACAATCAAACCGACATTAGTATTTAGTTGTACTCTTTTGTCACCTTTTAACAACCTATTTAAAAACTGGGGTACAAAATCAATTTTTGAAATTTCTAAGTCAAAAGCTAAAATTATTGTAGTACAGTTTTAAAATTCGTTTCAACTTGCTTTGATTAATTAGTCCTATGCGTACCTTAAGAAATGTATTTAAATCCCAAATCATTTAAATGTAGGCCTTAAGTTTATTTGGTTGAAATAATCAACACTTAAATTCTTAAAGCAAAAAAGCATCGTGGTTGAACTCAAATTTGAAGAATAACAGAAAGTAATTTCATAAATGGATCAGGAGAAGGTAAAGGTATCAAAACCTTATGTAAAGGTAACAATCGGGGGTGGAGCTTGAAGAGTGAAGTAAGCCGCGTTAGCCTAGCATTGTTTTTTGGCAGCAAACTACGATCTAATAACTCCCTAACCTAGGTTGGGGAGGAAACTCTAAAATCCAAAACGTTGGTTAGGGTTCCTCTTCTTTTAGACAAGCTACTTCGTTCCAAACCTTTCTCTAATAATAAGGTAATTTTGACAACAATAATATATTGAAAGTAATTTCATAAGTGAGATTTGAAGATGATTGTATCCAAACCTTATGTTAAAGAGGTTTACGATAGGACTTGTGTCCAAAATAAGTGTAATGAGAATAGAATTGAAAGAAAAATAACAATAACAAAATACCAAAATACCAAAATGAACAAAGCAAATAAATCCACATAATAGTAAAAATTAAAGAATAATATCAACTAAAATTGATGTTGAGAAAAGAAAAAAAAAAAACAAGATTCTCTTTGATATGTCGGCACAACTACCTTTGCATGTTAGTAACCGATCAATGTGCATGATTTTTTTTTAACTGACGTTGCTGGTGGTACGTTATTACCAACTTTGTCATTGTCTAAAGATTCAATTCAATGTCATATCCAAATTTTTCTAATAATCTTTCAAGATTCCTTAATTTTTCGAGATTTTCTTAAAACTTTATTTCCAATTTTGACCGTGTGATATATACAAGTAATAGATAATTGTAGTTAGGGGCAGAGCTATAACGTTGTCTCGAGTTCGACAGTAGAATTGATAATTTTTGTTTCTTAATATGATTTTTAAAATCCATAAACTCATAGCTCCAGGTCTAATTATGATTTTTAGGCCAACTTCAATATACCTCAATCAATTCCACGAAATATTTATTACCTCTTATCAACACATTTACGACCCACGGTACCTAAAGAGTTAGGTAAATATTTTTGTCCAATGTAGAAAGTTAATTTTTCACCGACCTAAAAGTTTAAGTATAGCATGAAAATGATTGCAATGAAGAATATAAGAATGAAAATTATTAAACCTTGTAATTAGGTGCTTAAATTAACTTTATGTTTTTGTTCCTTTGTGTTTTATGGGACTAAGTCGGTTTATGTACATTTGATGGTTTGTTTGCTTTAATTTCAAGTGTCAATCCAAGTATCATGGTTTTTTACTTTCTTGTGAATCAAGGTTTTGGAGCCTTTTCTAAGAGTAAATGATCAATAAATGGTGTTATTTTTTTGTCTTCCCATTCAAAGGTTTATCTATATTGAAGCTTGATTAAAAATTTAAATTCGTACCGGGAAGTCCAACATTGGGGGATAAAACATTCCCTAACAAAGGCACTCCGTGCCCAAGAAGACTCGAACCCAAAACCTTTGATTAAAGATAAATGAGTACTTACCACTTAACCAGTTGTTAGTGGTGTTATTTTTTTCAGTTAAAGCCAGAGACATCATAAAGTTGTAGAAATAATGATGATACCAAGAAATTGGAAAGGAAAATCTTTCTATATACCTTATCATGGATTGCAAATCATTATTCTCTTTGCTTTGAGTAAGGATTAAATGCTACCAAATTGCATCAAACTAACATCTCCTGTCCCAGACACATAAAGATATATACATTTCTTTTCATAATGATAAATGGAGTACAATATTCTTATTTTTTTAAAAAGTATTCTAATGGAAATGTCCATTTGGTAATACCTAAAGGATTATGTTTTCATTCCCTCTTAACTAGAATTCTCGGCTTAAGTCCTAGAAATGAATTTTTTTTATTGGACGCGTTTCACTTTTTAACGTGTGAATCTAAATTAGTTAGGACCCTAATATGTATATTATGCATGACACGTGTGATTTTTTTTATTTAATTATATGATATGTGAAAAGTCTTTAATCAACGTATGCCAGGCGAGCCTATTAGGAGAATCATTTTCTTTTTATAAGCCTTTTCGTATTTTATGCAATGCAATTATTATTTAGAGAACTATTGATTTCCCAACTTAAACTTGGAATTTGATTGAGAATTGAGAAATTTCAATTATCTTATCACGAGTTTCAAACTTTCAATGATATGTGTGTGTGACTCATTCATACATCATATATAGTACTTTCAATTATTCTTCTTGCTTATAATTGGTTTCTAAACAAATTATGTGCATGTGTTAAATGAATGAATACAAAAGTTTAAGTTAAAATTGCTGAATTCTGCTAAATCCGAGCTACTGCATGCGCTACAACTCCACCATTTGTTTACCACACACATCGTTTGGTGAAAAAAATAAGTAAAGAGAAAAGACGTACATTTATGAAGAACATATATACATGCAATAGATATGGATTATTGACTTAGGGAAGAAGGTTGGTTGAGGGAAAAAAGTAGATGGGGAAAAAGAGTGGGGAATGTTAGTTTTGGAAGACAGGTGAAAAGTAACAATCAAAAAATAATAATGTTGAAGAGAAATAAAGGCACTAAAGCTGATAATAATGAAACAAAAATAAAGTGTAAGAAAACAAAAGGTCTCATGATATTGTTGGTTTGTGGAGTCTAAGACAAGAGAGATATTAAAGATAATAGATAGGGCCCCAACGGCCAACACACACACACACACTATATATATATAAAGAGACTTTCTTTTAATGTGGCCATTGCTTGTTATATCACCTTATTGTGTTTTGACAAATTCAATGCCTATTTTAATTTATAGATTTTCCCACCTCTATTTGTCTCTTCTCCCTTATTGAACTAAGCCCAAAAACTTTTCAAATTTTTTTTTGGCTTATATTCCATGTTCAATATTTATATTATAGGATCCAATTAAATTTAATTCATATGAAAGATAAAACGCTTATTAACAAAGTTGATTTCATACCCTAAAGCTAGAGCACAAAGCATTTAATGAAAAATGAAAAAATATTTATCATTTTATAACGATTTTTATTGGTAACGTATGACATATATGGAGTACTTTCTCTCTCTTCTTGGTACATAGGACTAGTTTATTTCAGGATGAAAACATGTCCCAAAATCTAGACTTAAATAATTGAATTTATTATGAATGGTCATATTCCACGCACCAAAACTGGACAAGCTATTGAAAAAGAAATTAAGAAGAGAAGGATAATTTTAATTGGTATAAAATATAAATACTAGTTTTGCTGCATAGAATAAACATTTTAAATAGAGCTGTCAATATGGGTTGGTCGTCCCATTCGAGCTAATCCCATATTGAATTGTCTATCGTTGGCCTCTACGGTAGAATCAGTCGGGGGACCTGAGAGGCGGTGGTTTACCCTGCGGCGGATGTCAGCGGTTCGAGTCCGCTTATCTCCGAAAATTACGTGGTTAAGCAAATTTATACTACTTAATTACTCATCATAGCTATAGTTTGCTATAATTACCACTTGCGACTAACATTATACATTAATTACGTGGGATGACTTCCAGTTTGTATATTAGCCACGTTTGTATATATATAATTCGCAGCTAACAATTCTTTGTTTGATTTGTATTTGTATACGATTGTTTATATTTGTATATGATGATGATTTCCTTTAGTTTTTCAGTTTTGTCATCATATACATTCAATCTTTTTGTGTATAACTTTTTAAAATTTGTATAAATGTGTAGTTTTTGGATTTTGTATAATATAATTTATATAATGTAATTTGTATAATATATTTTGTATAATTGTTTAAAGTTCATATGTTTGTATCAATTCGTTATTTCGAGTTTTATTATATTTGTATAATTTCAGACTTTATATTACTCAATTATACAAAAATACGTGAATTATACAAACGTACCTGCGAATTATACAAACGAGATGCGAATTATACAAATCATTGTCCAATCTCGCTCGCCTCTCCTCCTTTTCCTAATCTCTCTCGCCAGAATATACAAATACATATGTAGCATATACAATTATCTAACCGATATACATATACAATTCACCTCTCTCCCACTCTCTACCCTCTCTCGCTCGCCTCTCTCCTCCCTCTTCCAGTCTCGCTCTCTACTCTCCTCCCTATAACATGTAGCTATGAATCATAATTAACAAACTATAGCTATGGAGCGTAATTAGGTTATTTTTGAGTGGCTATATGCAAAAGTTCATTGACGGATAGTCTAGATTGACTTTTGTTTTGTGGGCCAGTAAACATTCAGCCCAACCAACCAGTACGTGGGCTTCAGACTGTGCCGGGTCATCTCACTTTTTAAAAAAAGTATATTTTTAATACTTTTTTAATTAAATTATAATTTAAAAATATTAACATAAATATCAACATGATATCTTCATTTTCATCTACAGTTTATATGCAATATCAATTAGCTAAATATTAAAAAATAACTAAATTTAAGAACTACATATAGAATTTAAATGTACACAAAAAATGTTATCAGTTTGAGAAAAATCATACAACTGATTTCGAGTAGCTAAAAGTGTTTGAATATTTTCATGATGGATGCAGCTTCTATACTTGGTGAGAACATGTCTATCAATATTGAATGAGGATTAGTAGTAATAGGAATATTGAGTACATCACGTTTGATGATTTTAAATTTTAATATTTCAAACTTTAAATAGTCTGTAATTTTTAAATGTTAAAATTTGAAACATAAAGAATAATGTCATAACTAGTCTTATATATGTCAATTATAAAATTTTATATTTTTAATATTCCATTTATTGATAATTCTTAATTATTTTATGTATCCCACGGGCAGGCTCAAACCATATTGCACAAGCCCACAACCAACAGGCTTATCCGGGCCGAGCTGATATATTAGTATATACTTTAAATTATCAGCTCATTAAATTCTTAACCATGGTTAGTTGGTGTGATTAGGTATAAACACCCTATATGCATAAATTATTATCCCTTTCATCCCATATTAGATGAGCATTTTACTAAAAATAGGTGTCCCATTTTACTTGATCACTTACTACATTGTGATAAAATTAATTATTTTTTCCCATTTCACCCTTACGATTAATATGACCTTTGAAAGTTTAAACAATTATTAATACTAATTATTCCTATAGTATATTTTATCTAACTTATTTATGAACATTGATATGAACAAAAGTCAAAATAGTAAAGTCAATCAATCTATTACTAATTTTAATCATCCTGTAAAATAAAATGTGTTCATCTAATTTAGCCGACGCCAGCGTAATTCCGGCCTTTCCGGTTTTTCCGGACTAAAATGTTGGGCTGGATGATTTATTTGGTTCAGAATCATTTTAGGCCCATATACTATCATTATAGGCCCATGGCCCATAATCACTAGACACAAATTTGGCCCAAACATTAATGGTCCGTCTAACCCGCCCCGTTATTTCCAGCTTCGCCATTGCTCTTCTCCCATCACAGGTATCTACTGATTCTTTTTTTTCTTGAAGAAAAGCTTCAAACTTGGTGGGTTTTTCAATTTATCTCTATATTTCTCTTCCCCTTTTTGATATTTTTGTAAAGTTTATGTTGCTGTTTTTTTTTTTTTTGCAATGCTAAGTTACATAATCCATATATAGAGGTCCGAAAATGTTCTTGACTGAAATATAGTGAAATCCGATGGTTGTTAAAGTTCGATCGCTACTTTATATATTGCATATGCTTGCTTGCTACCCTAAATATACTACATGATTGTGTTGTTTTGGTGTAGTTGGGTACTGTGCATGTGAGGTGTTTGATAAAATGCGTAGCTGAAAATTTGGATTTTCTTAATTAAGTTCTTATTTGGTTACGCTATCACTTGTTTACAGCTTGTTTGGAAACTGTTATTGAGCAGAAAGCTTGATTATATATTTCTATGGAGGGGGAAGATGATCAGGTGACGAAAGAGAGGTTAGTAGAGGCGTGAGCAAGAAATATCAGCCACAATGTTAGGTGTACAGAATGTGGCAGTCAGTCCATTGAAGATTCTCAAGCTGACATTGCCATTCTCCTCAGGAAGGTATGTCTTATTATTACATTTCTCGCATTTGCATCACTAGTTTCACTTGATGGAGAAGACATTTAATGCAAAAAGAAGAAAAACATAAGGAAACTGCTAAAGTTGTGTTTTGACCATTGACACTCCATGCCATCTTTTTATGGAAATATAAGGCCCAAAAAAACAGTTGTGAGGGAACTTTTGGTAGATTCCATGTAAAGCCTAAGATGTGTCTCTAAGCATAATTTGGGCTCATTGAATTTAATGAAGTTTGGAAGAGGGACAAGGTTAGTACATGGACGAGGCCTTCCAGGCTCTTCTTCCCACGAAATTGGAATTGAAGCTGAAGTGTGAAGAGGGGTTAACATCCCCAAATCCTCAACTGAATTTACTGAAAACAGAGGAAGTTTTAATGTTGAACTTGTTTCTGTCCCCATGGCTCTGTTTTTTTTTTTGTTGCTTTGGTGGTTTGGTTTGTAGGTACAGAGGAGAGTAACATCAGTTATGGCCAATATTTTTGTACAGAGGAAAAGGCCAATGACTATAAAGTATTCATTTGCCCCGCATAGCATTCACACTTTCAACATGTGTTTTATAAATTGCCTTGGCACAAAATAAGAATTGATCTCACGACCACATAAATGGTTGTGTGTTTACATTGTTATGCAAGCTTAAATAAGCTGAGGTAAAGTGAGTAAACAAACAAGTTGCCCATGATATTACCTTTTTGAAGGCATTGAGTACATCCTTTTACATTTAAGACAATAATAATTGTCCCCATATCGCTGACATTTATTTTCCCCGCTTCAACTAGTACTGAACTCTTTCAGTCGGTTTTTTCCTGTTCTATGGTCTGGTTTTTTGAACCAGCTGAATATGCTATTTCTGGATTGTCAATCCTTTTTTGAATAAAAAAGGAACTGTAGTCTGAGCTACCAAGGAACTGTTTTGTTTGTGTGCACAGGCAACGGCTTAATCTTCTTTGTTTGTGAGACTTGCTTTTGATTGATGAAGAGTTAATCCCAGCGCATAAACCAAGACTTCCTGAATTTGTAGTTGATATTTTGTTTTTTTATTAGGTTTGCTCCTATGAGAGTGTAATGTCATAATTCTACTTAAGTAGAATGGTTTTCACTTTTCACACAGAAGTGCATTTTTCATTTAGGACAAGTGCTCTTTGCTTTGCATCATGTGGATTTAGGTATTTTCATTTATCTAATCAGATACTCTTTTTGTCAACTAATTGTATGTTTGTTCTAGCTATTAAACGTTTTTAAAAAAGAAAAAAATGGAGTAGCTGCATATAAGTCCTTGTATTTATGCCTAAGTTATTCCTACTTTTGGGAGTGCTTTTTGACTTGGGTCATCTTTTTAGCTAATTCGAGATGAAATTAAAGCTGGTAAGTCTGACAAGGAGATCTATACAAAGCTTGAAGATGATTTTGGTGAAACCGTACTTTATGCCCCAAAATTTGATATGCAGACGGCTGCTTTATGGCTCTCTCCGGTCAGTTGAAGTTTTTATCCACCTCTGCCTTGATATTTCAAAGATTGTATTAATAGACTGAAACACTGAAGTTTTTTGATATTTTCTTGATGCAGCTACTAGTTGCTGGTGCTGCTGGAGGTTTGTGGGCTTACAAGAAGCACAGACAGAAGACCAATGTGCACATTATGGCTTTGAATCTCGTTCGAGGAATTCCATTAACCCCAAAGGAGAAAGAAACCATGCTCGATGTCCTCAC